>LPNX010607640.1:224910-285434 GCA_001517045.1 Pseudotsuga menziesii
ATGTGTCTGCGTTAAGAAATCCCTGATATGAAGCACTTTATCAACAGTTTAGACACTTCAATCCTATTCAAACTCAGGTATTTATTGTGCTTTAAAACTCATATGATAATGTTTTAGTTGCAGCACCTACTGGTAGCGGTAAGACTATATGTGCTGAGTTTGCTTTAATACAGCGCAAACTGGTTCAGCAAGTCAGCCTTTTCATTGTGGATGAACTTCATTTAATTAGAGGAGAGGGTGGTCCAATCCTGGAGGTAATTGTATCTAGAATGAGGTATATTTCAAGCCAAATTGATGCTTCTTTGATTGAAATTCATGGCCCCACATTGTGATTCTAGACCAAAAGAAAGTGATACTTCTGATGCATGCATAAGGCTTTAGTTGCTTGAACGTTTTTAAGAAATGATATGCTCACAGCTTGTGGTACAATCTCAATCTCAAGGCTTTAAATTTGACACACATGTATTCTTCTCTAAGTATGAAAGCTTCATGATGGGTAAAATACTCAATTCATGGATTTACATAATTTGCAATTTAATAACGTAATAAAAAATTCTCCCCAATTGGTTAAAGACTGTGTGTTTAACCCTTGATTAGCTACAACTGCAATGCTTGGTGTTGGATTACATTTACCTGGTCAAGCTACATAATACATTATTGGTGTTATCGCATTCAATTTGGAAATCCATTGGACTTGTATCACTGTGTTTTTGGACGGATAAAGGAAGGAATACGTTACAGCAGGAATACCTATTAAACAAAGTTTCACAATATTTTTTTTTTTAAATTGCAGCAGGCGTCGCTTAAGCGACGCTTAGTAACCGTCACTTATCTGACAGTTCTTCTTTGTATCCGTCGCTTATCCGACAGTTTTCCTTAGTGCCGTCTCTTAAGTGACAGTTATTTATGTCGCTGATCCGACAGTTATGCTTCTTATCCGTCGCTTATCCGACAGTTTCCCTTTCTCTCCGTCGTTTAAGCGACGCCGGGGGGTGCAAAAGTTTTTAAAAAATTTCCTCATTGTCGCTTAATAAGTGTCGGATAACCGACGATTTAAATTCAATCGACGGTTACTTCAGTGTCTCTTAAGAGACTATTACTTAAGTGTCGCCTAACCGACGCCAAGTTTCCGACGCTTCAAAAAAAACCAAATTGTCATACATGCGACAGGGAAGTGTCGAAAATCCGACATGACGGCCATCGGATTTTTGGTCAAAATGTAGTAGTGGTATGTACGCGGTTTCTAGCCCCTTTTCCACGTATATCCATCCCTATACGCAGAAAAAACTTCAATACCCGCGTGGGCCGACGCGCTCATGTAGAATTGGCCTAAACTACCTCATTTTTCCATGAAAATCAACAAAAATTTTAATGAAATGCATGAGGAGAGCATGAGTAACTACCTGGAAGAAACGGTTGTGAATTCCGTCGGCTGGATCTCCTGGAATTTGCAGTTGAATATCAGAGCTCCAATGAGTAAAAGTTTCAAATGATTTATATTTTTTACTATTTATACAAATTTTTCAAATATTTGAAAATTTTTACCCCCTTTCCTATAGTTTTGACAGTTTCTAACCATTTTGGACCGTTTCTGACATAATTTGTGATGTAGAAGACCATTTTCAGTGCCGTTTCAGCCTTTGGATTGACCCGTTCGTACTGATCTCAGGTATAACATATATACTAGCATATAGGTTAGGCTCACCACCGTTTGCATTTTGCATGACCTTATGACCATGTCACCATCACCTTAGGTACGAACCCACTCTATTATGTCACGAAACTTTCTTGCTGCTATAGAAGTGGCATGATGTGAGTGGTAGAGTTCCACCTTACATGGGTACCCTAGTCAGCGCCTTATTTGCATTTGGTGCCCATGCCGACGTTTTATCCTTTAGCGTGTGGGAGTCCGTTGTATAGTACTTCCATGACATTTAGAAAGAGCCTCATACTCCTCTTGATCTTATGCTGGCATTTTTCCCTCCGGACTCCCCTTATGTCAAGTTTTGAATGCATTATCATGAGCTTTTTCTACCTTATTGAGCTTTATGCTGGCTCCCCTGACATTGTGTTTCAGCCATATAGCCCGAGCTTGTCTCATGTCTAGCCATGCAGAGCCATTTTTTATATCCTTCGCAGGTTGATTCCTTTTTTACCGGGAGGGGATTTTCCCCCGAGTGTAGATATCCTACACATGTATCCTTGCATTGAGCATAGGTATGTTCCACTGCTTGGAACTAGTTTGTTTTCCCTTATGACACTCGTCTCCTCCTAGTTTGTAACTATAAAGCTAGTTTATTCTTTTTTCAAGCTTTTCAAATAACTGAAAAAGTCCAAAAAAATAAAAAAACCAAAAATCCAGACAAGGAAAGATATTATCTTTTGGCAGCTGTCGAATCCTGTCACCTTCGAATAGAGCACTGTATATCACATCCATTGGTTGGGTTATAGTTTGACTTAGGAGCTGTACTCGTTATCTGATTTTATCTCCATCGACTGGTTAAGCTTCCAGTCCCTATGGAGCCTCTGTTGATGCCTCCTATGTCACAGAGATGTCCCAGTTTGTATATCGAGTCTATGCTGCCTTCATTCAATCACCATATGTCGTTATGCTCTTGTTCGAAGGAAGTTGAAACCTGTGTCGGCCATTCCTCAGTTATCTTGACTTTGCATGTCGATCATTCCTGGTACAGTTACTGGTTCGTGCACTTTATGATCGAGTCCTTCCACATTAGACAGCTTTGCTGAGTACCTCGTGTTGGATGATGGGGGTTTCCTTAATGCCCTCCTTCCAGCAGATTTCATCCCATCGACTTCAGATCATTTATTCTGGGATTAGAATCTAGAGTCCTTTTGAGTGCCTTGAGACTTGCAGTCATCAGTGGCAGGTTCTCTCGCCATCAACAGTTTCTTGGGAATACATCAATGTCCCCTGATCGATGGACTCTCTCAAGTGTTCGACCTCAACAAATCTATTCACACTTGTTAGTTTGCACTCTATTACCTTGATTCCCATTATCATTATCGGTGGGTAATCTTGCGTCTGTTAACAGTATACATCAATGATCGGTAATCAGACTATGGACTACTATGTTCGACCTCGACACCTCTATTCGCATAGTAGGACATGTACTCGTAGTGGTTTGTGTAGAAGACCTTCCAGACTGGTGGCATCTCTTATATGCTACCTCCTTGATCGTGCCAGTGTTCATGAGATTTCAGCTCTCGTAACTTGATTCCAGTGTATGTTAGACATTTCCAGCCACTATGGAGATCTTGATCTATTGTATATCTTCAACCATTTTGGAGATCATGTTCCTTTGTATATCTTCATCATGGATATTTTGATCTATGTATATTGTACGTGGTGATGACCACATATGTGATATCATGTATTATGCCTATTCATGGCCATTGTACTCTTATGTATCCGGGACTGCTATATGTACTTGCAGTTGTATGCAGAGTTGTATCATTGTACTATGCTGATTGGGTGGCTGGTCTTCCATTTGGGATCCTTCATCACTCCACTTCTGGGATGGACTTATAATGTATTTCGGCCATCGTATGACCCCTCTGACCTCACACATTAGGGGGCATCTGTTATAGCATATTTCACCACTCTAGGTGAATCACACTTTGTATGGCCTTCCCCTGTCCTGCTGCAAACTCTTTAGACCCCATGGAACATATTTTATCCTTTGATGTTACCTTGATCATCCCTAAAAAACTATATAAAAGATGATATACGCGGTTTTTTCCCCGATATCCGCGTACATACGCGAGTTTGACCCCTATAGCCACGTACATCGGAATGTGTGCATAGTCCAAATCATTTTGGAGTTTTCCTTGACATGGATCTGACTCATTTGACTCCTGGCCTTCCATATGCCTTGAGATCGCTCGGATTCGACCCTTCATTATCCCTTGTGAAGCTATATAAGGAACCCCTTGGTACATTGAAGGAAGATAGAGAGATTGAAAGCATCGAAAATATAGTCCATTGTTGCCTGAATGTATGCTTGAGTCTGCATCCCTTTGTCCCTTTGGAGCACTGTTGTGTTCTTCCCAAGCTTTCCTTTTGCTAGTGAGCTTGCTATCTAAGTGATGGAGGATTGAGGTGGTGGAGGCCCAAGTGGGGGATTCAGTTTCTCCAATTCGTAGACATGCCGTCAGAGGTTGTACCTATCTTGTAATATCTTATTTATATTAATAAGAACTATCTTTCCTTGTCTAATGATGTGTATTTGATTGAATATTGTATCCATTGGAATATGTCAAATGCTTTTACATTATTGATTATATATGCTAGAATAGATCTAACACCATGATATATAGTATGCTTGTATTGTTTACTTGTTGTTGAGGAAGAATTATATCAATTCAAGCTGAAGATTGGAAAGCTCAACGGGGATCTACTTCAACCGTACGAAATAAGGTATGAGGTCTGATCCTTTAGTGTTAGACATTTTATTTCTATTGCATATTGGGAAAGATTGATTTCTGGAGTCATAGCTGTCTGTTGTGGTACCCCAAGCCATAGGAATTTCTCTCCGTAACAAGGATGCCTTAATTCCTCCCTTCCAATGGGTCTCTTCCTATCAAATTCAACACATCTTTCTCTAGTAATGAGATTTAGATTTTTTTACATTACCTTGGGGATTGCATTCATCACTGGCAATTTCTCTCTCTATTGGATGGCGAGAACACGTCAATGTATCATACTCAATAGATTCTTCAGCTGCTCGACTTCAAGACCATCTATTCACACTTATTAGAATTTTCTAGGTACCGTGGGGCCTATTTTTATTATTGGTGGGTTCCCTCACACTTTTTAATGATTTACATCAATGACTAGTAATCAAACGGGATCCTGCATGTTTGAATTTGGCTCATCTATTCGCATGGTTAGGATTCGTACCTTTGGGAGGTTTGGATTGACATTCTTCCCTTTCCAAATCATTATGTATATGTATATCTTAGGTTTGATTATTTATTGATGTTTATGTGATCAATGCTTTATGTTTATTTGAATATCAATATTTTATATGTAGTAAAATTGGTTTGGGGAACGTCTTGAAGTGGTTTTACAGGTTCCTTGATTGGATAGTAAGAGGAGGACTTAAGGAGAGGCTTGCATGAACCTTCTATTTGTAAGGTACACAACCTCTTAATCCCTTAACCTTTTTCTTAATTATTGTATTTGTAGAGTATTAGATGTCTATCTGTTAACCCTAGTATGTTAGTGGCCTCAACCCAACCATAGGAAAACTTTCCCTAAAAAAATAAGTCAAATTGTGAAATCATGTTGTATCTTGCAATGTGGGAATACCAAACCTTAGTTAATACTATTGTTGGGTTTTATTCTTTCCAACTTATTTATGGAGTTGAGGTAGTTCTTTTGATTGAATGTGAGATTCCCTCATTGAATCTTGCTACTATGCTCTTACTCGATACTTCTACTTTCGAATAACGTTTTGTTCACTTAGAACATCTTGATGAACAATGTCAATATGTTTCTATGGTGAAGGAAACACATAAGAAACATATGAAAATTGAATAGGATAATTTTGTTCATCCTAGGGTTTTATCTGAAGGAGATCTAGTCTTGGTTATGACCAATATAAATATGCCCTTGGGGAAGGAAAATTTAAAACTATGTGGTTTGTACCATATATTATCACTAAAGTATTGAAGAAAGGAACTTATTAATTAGTTTATTATGAGGGTAATAAGTTGGAAAATCCCAAAAATGAGATCTATTTGAAGAAATACTAATGCTTAGGTATATACTTTTTCTATACAATATATACTTTTGTTTTAAATTTTTGTGTATCATAGTTGTCTCATATTTTTTCTTATCTTATTGCTTGTATTATTAGATACTTTCAAAATAATGGTCGACATAGGTGTAGATAGTGCTAATCGCCATACCAAGAATTTCAATTTATATGCATGGTTGATTTATTCTCATATGGCCATTTAGTTACCTAGGGTGGTGGTTTTCTTGTACCAAGAACCAATAATATTGCTAAGTATAGTTCCACAATCGAACTCTTAAGTGATGCAATTTTACATGGCATTCAATGTATTAAGGTTCATCTTGATTCTCAAGCGGTTGTATCTCAATTAAATGGTGAATTCCATGTTTTTAATCCTTAATTATTTCTGTATTTTTTACGGGTGCAACTTCTTAAACGACAATTTATTATAATAACTTATTCACATGTTTAAAGAAAACAAAACATTGTGACAGATGCATATGCTAACTATGTTTTAGATTGGAATTTGTATTAACTATATAATAAAAGCATACAACATTTGAATATATTGTAAAAACAATATGTACAACATATTTATATAAGTAAAATGTCCATGGTAATATATATAGATAGATAGATATACGTTTGTATAGTTTTTCAAAATACAAAAGTTGTGGATCTCATATCATACAAAATTGGGAATCTTTAGCCCCACTAAACACCAACATCATGAAATATCTATATGGACTATTTATGTCCCATGTCTCTCATGGTAGCATATGATGGCACTAGCCACCCTCCTGAATATACATAAACATGGACGAGATACTCCTACCACTTGTCATTGCATGTCCTCGGGAAGGTCTTCAATCTCCACCATGTGGCGATTTGCTTCATAACAATCTACCATCTTCTATAATCTATCTTATTTAAAAAAAAAGTGAAAAGATTCTTGAAATATTTCGTATTTTGGGAATAAATTTTCACCTGTAACTCGGAATAGGGAGGAACTTATAACATTGGAAAGGTCCTGAAATTGTATACAACTTTCTTGTATTGTGTTTTTCCTAATTCCTTACCATTTGTATGATGTGGGTGTCTTAGTAACAAAGCATCTCTTAAAAGATTCTTTTAAAAAGCATCTTTTAAGAGATGCTTTGTTACTAAAATGTCTGCCCTAGACAAACGGTAAGAAATTAGGAAAAATACAAAACAGAAAAGTTGTATAGAATTTCAAGAAATTTCCAATGGTCCAAAGTCCCCCCAATTCTGAGTTACAAGAGAAATGTTATGCCCAAAATACAAAAAAAAAAATTGGAATATTCTGGTCTTTTTTCAAATAGGATACATTTTGGGAAAAATAAAAATTTATGTTAGTCCATTGGGTCAAAATTCCAAGGACATTGTCTATATCAAGGGAACCCCTTAGGATAGACTAGTCCAATATTTGTACATGATCAGTTTATGTTTTGAATTCGTATCCACCACCAAAATTATTTTATTTTGATTTCATTACTTATAATCAAACCATAAAACCTTTATAATCAATAAAATGGTTTAAAAACAACTCATCGATAGCACCTAGTGCACTATCATGAGGAACTACCATTTTAGGATGCCTTTTAAAATCTATCCATGCATAAGGATAGTTTTGGATCTAGGAATCACTTATAGATCCCACCAAGTGAAGAAATCATCCTCACAAGGGCTAGTGGCTTCCCTCCTCCCAATATTAACATAATTCTTGTCCATCAAATCATGGAGGGTTCTCGTAGATCTCTTAGATTTACAAATACATGTGGGATCATGGTAGGTACCTAATAAAAAATGAAATTGCATAGGATGATTCCAAAGATGAAGGTATTCATAATCACTCTCTTGTATCCTATCATATGGGATTCCATACATCCCAATAAAGCAGTACTCTAATCATATACTATAGGTTGTAGACACTGTACTAGATAAACTATTTTTGGTTGCAATGTTGTTGATCCCATGACAAGACCAATGGTCACCACTATAATGTTAAGGATCAAATACTCAGTGTATTTAATCAACACTTGTGTACCTATCTTTTGTGTCCCAACTATATAGTATACTAGCACATACTCATATATGGTCATACTCCCTATGTTGTGATATTTGAATCTTAGTACCTCTCCTCAATAAGAGAGCCCTATAAAAAAGTGAATATCCTCAACCCTCTATTTTAATAGGCCGACCATCTAGCATAAAGGAATTGGCCTTAGGATCCCATTACCCTATCAACAATTGTAGCAAGAATTTTTGTGAGCGTATATTATTCACCTCGAATAATTTTACTAATCTATAGTTTCAAAGTGATTCCATTTCTTTGGGGTCTTCAAGGAATTCATTGGAAATGTCCTCATGCTCCCTCTCTCTCTACTCAATCACCATACTATAGAAAACCAAACAATTTTTAGTTTTAAGTCCAATTCCCCCCCTTTGCACACTCATAGACATTGTGCATATATACATGCCCTGTAGTGTACTCAAGCAAGTATGAAATGGGTCATATGCACTCTACACCAAATTATCCCACGTGTATGCCATCAGAAATAGGGCCTCCTTGCAAGATGAAAATTTTAAGTAAAACGTAGTAAAAAAGCAATGAAATGAAAGAGGAGGTGAAGACCTCTTAGCTGATTTTGATGACACGTTGAATGGCCATTCACAACTCCTAAAATATCCCACTAAATATTGAGGTTGTTTTCACTCTATAATCTCATTTTTCCAAATTTGCAAATGAAATGGTGAAAAATATTTTTTTGACCTAAATTAGATATTCCATTTGTACATATTTTTATATACTTTGGAAATTTATTTGTTTTTGGGGCTATCGGCTCTATTTAGGATTTACTCAACGTATTATATTGGATTTTCGTATAGGATTATGATTAATTTTTGGCCATAATGTTGTAGCATATGTTTTCATACACGCCCATGCCAAAAGGCACTTTCTAAAGGGTTGTGTAACTTCAACAAAGTCTCAAGAAGGAAATAAACAAAACAATTAAAATAAAACTTCAAATCGAAACAAGAGGGAATATATCTGACATGAATTTAAGTAAATAATTTTTTCATTCTTCATTCATGAAATAAATATGTAAAGATAGAATATAATAAAAAAAAATATTTTGCATTGATATAAAATGATAGAAGAAAAAGAGTCACCTCAACAACAGTAGTGGAAAGGCCCCCTGGAACTGTTGAGGGAGGGTCCATTGATTCTTCTACCAATATTGCAATCCTCTAGCCACAAATCATAGAGTCAATCTCCAATGGGTGAGAAAAAAACTAAAAGAGGCTAGCTTCAAACTGAACAATAATTTGGTATAATAACGTCTTGAGAAAATGGAATGAGAATTATGTGGAATGGGGGACCTTGAGGTTTATTTTGTAAGTGTAATAATGGCCATGGTTAGATTCTAGGGTTATGGTTTTAGGTCCAAGATTGATCACTTGAATGAAGCCACGTATAAACTTGTTGTAATATTCCTTCCAATTTGGAAGACATGAGCGGAAATCAAGCTTGGAGACTAGGACACACCATTTTTGAGGCTTTGTGCAACTTGGGTCATGATTTTTGAAGGAATATGAGCAACTTGGGTCGCTCTTATCGAAGGGATATAAGTGAACCATTTTTAGAATTTTTCTTTCAAGGTTGACTTTCATTTTTAGGATTTTTATTGTGTTCTCAAGGTCTAATTAGTGTAAATGAGTTGAAATGATGACATATCAAGATGATGGCAATGGTGACATGTCAGGTGAGAAAATGTTAGTTGTTAACATGTTTTCTCGTGATGTATGAATTAAAGATCTCATCATATGGCTGGCATGCATCATAGGATTCTCTTTTTTAGGATTTAAGTGTGATGGTGATGTAGAGGATGGAGGCCGCTTCGAAGAAAACTCCCCTACCCATGGGAATGTAGAAGTCCTTACCTACAAATACAAAGGTGCATATGATATGAAATATATATGGATGAGATGACAATTCTCATGCTCATATCAATTTCTAAAACATAAGAGGGAGATGTAGGCCAAGTGGGGGTTTGGTTTGGTCAATAAATGAACAATCACTGTGTACAACACAAGTTTCTAGGAGGGACTCAAATCAAAGAGTACATAATCATGGTCTAAAAACAACCGATATGAGGAATTGATATCAAAACAGTGGAATTCTGAAGGAGTGTTTGATCACAATAACTGATGCTTTGTTGGAATTGAATATGTCCAACAACTGTGGTGACTCAATCAAGTTGGAAGACTAAATCAAAATAGGTCTAGGGGACTGCTTTTGTAATTGGATACAATATAAAGCATGCCACTAGGAATTCCACAACAATGTCACCAACACAACTTGGATATCACAATATATAAATAGAAGGGTCTCACAAAAGGACTAGAGTCAGGTATATTCGAGGGCTTCAACCAAATAAGGAAAGAACCATTAAATTTTACAAATATCATTGATGCAATAAATGAGTTGATGTCAAGCATGTGAGACATAAACAAAATAAGGGGAAATGAGTTCTCCCCTTGTTTAGTCCAAGGGACTCATCAATTATGGTTATGAGGTAAAGGTATAGGATAGATCTGGATCTATCCTATGGAATCAAATGTGTTTCTATCGACAAAGAGAGACCTTTAGCTCACAAGGCAATGATGTTTCCATGACAGAAACACAAGGGATACCACTAAGATAATAGTAGCACTAGACAAGTAACTAAGACATTGTTTGGTAATATAAGGGTAACTGAATAAGAGACTCAAAATTCCTTAATTTAGAGTATGAATGAAAGGATAACCTAGTAGCATGTGTGGGATTTCTTAATGGGATCAAAGGAAAGAAACAATTGAGGTACCAAGGGACATTACTGTAATGGGGGAGATTCTACTCTTAGATACATGGATACTAATGTGGTATGACTTGAATGGTGACTCAATGTAGAATAATCTGAACAAAGGAAACAAGGGTGCTTCCATGAAAAATGAGACTATACACGATCTACGAGAGTCTTAATGAGCACTATTTGTTAAAGAAGAATTATTTGTTAAATGGTTTCTCTAAATGCAAGTATAACTGGTTTGGACACTTAATTGAACAAAGGGGGTCCTAAAGGTGAAATATTGGGTATGAAGGTTCATGCACAAGATTTTCTACATAGAGTGATCATCTATATCCTAGTTAGAAATTTATACATGTAGGGAACGAATGCTAATTGAAATTGGTGGATCTCATCAATCCCTAGACCTATACACATGGAAATCAAACCAAGTATAAAAGTTAAGTAGGACCTTGGGAAGTGGCCTATATCACGTATGTGAATAAGTAGGGTTATTGGCATGCCCCCATGTTGTGGGAATAGGGTTTGTGATTATGGATCACATATGTAATGGGTTGAGATATGAGCTCATGGAAATACACAGATAGATTTGATGAGGCAGGATAAAAATTATTGAGCGTGCCCCCTTATCCCAAGGTCAAGATAATCAAGCATGCCCCCTTATCCCAAGGTCAATATAATCAAGCATGCCCCCTATCCCATAGGCATTGATGGAGTGTATATTCTCTCCTAGAGAGGTACCGATAGTGCATTAATCAACTACTATAAGGGGATTGTACCATGAGGTGGATAGCCATGGTGGCACACTAAATTTGTGAGATGATGATAGTGGATGCCCCATATAGGGGGAACTCCCCTAATATCACCCACCCTAATGAGGAGGATGATGATGACAATGTAGGTTTAGGGGCCTTCACCCATGTCATGGACATGGTATTTATTCATCATTTTGAAAGGATGGGGAAGAAAAATCAGAGGGATTTGTATCTTTCACCAAGAATTTCACATCATGGGATGATTAGAATGTCTCCTCAGAGGAAAAGATGTAATAAATGGTGTTTGTTTCATTTGAAGAAGACACTAAGTGTTAAAACCCCAGATTTTCCGAAAAATTTAAAATTTTTCAAATGCAAATAATTTTAATAAATACAGTCACTAAATGTTTGATTAGTTAACTGTTATTGAAAATCAATGATTGCTAGTTATGATTAGAAGTAGAACAGTTCTTTTTAGCTTTACTGATTTTCTTATTTTTGCGACCATAAGGGGAGACTGTCATGCAAAGACTGGGCTTACTTAGCTTTTGAGCTAATGCAGAAAGTTTCTTCTTTCCTTACAGATTACAGGTAAAGAGATTTGGCTGCTGCAAATAAAATTATAAAGTCTTTTAAGTACAAGTTTATTTGCAATTTAAAGTTCAGTGAAACATTAGTGGCTAAACACAAATCACTGCTTACTGAGGTAAATTTTAGTATCTATTTTTCTTTTTATCCTTCTAGAGGTAGAATTATAGTTCTTTACATTACCTAACTATCTGATCTCTATCATAAATGTCAGTGTCAAAAGATCTTTAGAATAAGATTGTTTACAATTAGAAAATGATAAACTGAAGTTTATGTTTAAGAAAGTACAAATACTCTTACTTTGTAAAGTGTATAAGAAGGAGATTAATAATCTACTGCTATCAAAATTAAACTACCCAATGATAAGAAATAACTTATTCTGTCGTACCAGGTCTTATATACATTACACTGATTCATTCAGTTTCTAGGGTTTAACCCTTACTTTGATAAACTCTCTCTTAAATGGTTTCACCTTCATATATAAAAAAATTCCAATTTAAGAACATTTGATCTAGATGATGTACTCATCAAGTTATTTTGTTGCCAATCCCTCTTGCAAGCTTTTATTCAACTTAGATGACTAAGGCAAAAATCATAAAGGTGATCATTACAGTATCATAGTTATTATAGTTAAATCTACAACCTATAAAAATGTACAAATAGTATGCTCTATACGTACAATACAGATGTCGATAGAATACTTGTAAAAATAACCTTTTTACTTAACCAAAAGTATAATACTTCCACCCTATACACGTATTATCACTGATTCTATTAAAATTGTAGAATGTTCAAATTCAAAGTAGTCATTCATCTGAATGATCGGTTCATAACCATGTATAAGACAAATTGAGTTAAAGGTATTTTCTAAGGAGAACTCTAAAACTCTTTACCTTAGACATTTCAAACTTGCAAATAAAGTGGTGTTATTGTATTTACCACTCTAGACATGGGTAGGTTAAATACTAAAACTTGTTACCAGGTTTTAAGTCTATGGATTTCCTATACAATTACATTCTATCTTCTTTACCATACTGGCCTCCTTAACTCTTTTGCATGAACAAATATACTTGGTTAAAATATAAATCTACTATGGTTGCTTAATTACTAGGATAACCAAGTAGATATTTGTATTAAGAGAAATATCGTTATCCTTCGTCTCTTAAGTTATACTTTATAAGGCCTTTGCCATTTTTATGAAAAATAATACTTTATGAAATCCTCGTACTATGTAAAGGAAACATATGCAAAGAGTATAAGTTATAAATTAAAGGTGAAGATTATACTTTGTAATATAATCATAGGCATAATCACGAGGCCGTAAGGTTTCTCATGCCTTCCATGATTACTAACAAGATCTTGTTATGACATAAAAAAAAATGTAGGTTCCATAATACGTGCATACGAAAGTATGGATAAGTTAAATGATTGGGAATCATTTGGAAAAGCTGGAAATCCTGGACTATACAAAAATACCCAAAATGCATAAAAGATTTACGTGATAACGTGGATATTTCTCATCCATGCATTGGTTTGTTAAAAGGCTGAGGGAAAACCCTAGCTCGCCATTTTCCCATCTCCTTTGGGCTTTCCTTTCCCTCTGCTGCAACATCTCCCAAGCACCATCGTTACCCTATTCTATAGCATCCTACCCAGATGCTGTTTCTCCTTGCATGTGCGTTCTTTACCTGTTAAGAGGTGTTGTGGTCACTCTATCTAGTGTTTACGTGGGTATTGAAAAGTCCTCAGGGTTTACTCCTTCGTCGATTTAAAGTCTGAACCCTTTAACTGTAACTTCCTTCCCCTTCGTGAGTGCTGAGGTGTTGTTTTCTCGGGTCAGCATTGGGATACATGCTACGCTGTTAACTCTTTCTCCCTTCTGCAGACGTTTTTCCTGCTTTCCTTCGTGGTTGATGCACTGTTCGATGATAGTCACGCTTTAACATAAATTTTTGGTAAGGGGACTGTCAAATCTTATTCCATTTCATTGATTTAATTCTAATATAAATAAATCATTTCTAACAGAGTTTTGAATGCACTCTTCTTTTTACAGGTCGACCCCTTCCTCCGCTTAGCTGCGTGGGAGTACAACGGCAGTTCGAGGTTACGGGTAAGCCTGGTTTTTAGCCATGGCCATTCCTCTTTACTTGGTTCATCCGGAACAAAAAGGGTTATGCTATCATGAACTTCTTCCTTTAGGTTTTTTGTTTAATTACTACTTCGTACTGTGGCTTATTCTTCTAGTTATAAAAGACCCTTGAGCTGCATGCCGGTGCTAGCTCTAGCCGTTATTGTATATTAAACTGTGTTTTTTGAAAACTTTGTCGAAGCCATGGCTTCAGTAATCTTTTACTCAGCTTTTACTGTGTATATCTCAAGTTGAGAGTTAACTTGGAATTACGGGCTTGGAAACCCTCGATTCCATTTTTTTGGGTGATGTTATATACTTACAGGGTTTTAAACCCTAACTTAATATATATAAGTTGTTAACAGCCTATTTTGTTTTCGAGTGCTTACAATGTATTACTGTAAATTATTTAATTCTTTTTTTACCTACAATAATATAATCATACTCTGTGAGTGTGGTTGTAAAAGAAATATCTCTATGATCTTAGAAAATTTTCTTAGGTTAATAATATAACTGTAAATTATTTAGATAATTTGCAACAAATAGATCCACTTGATAAGACGAGCAGACTGTGGCTCTATTTGCTTGATTTAAAATTATGGTGAAGTACTTTGAGTAACTAATAGTTACTCCCTTTTAAGTACAGAAATTTATATGTAATCCAGTAGTAATAAAAATTATCTATATTAACCATTCATAATGTTCCTGTACTTAGTATTTTTTTTACTTGCATAATAAGTCTATTTAGTACATAAATATACAGAATAATGTTGTTTATGTACTCATAGATACTTAGTTATTTTTAATTGAGAATGTTGGTATTGTTATTGTATAACTATTACCTTGCAACTTATAATAAATTGTATTTTATTACAGGAAGTAATGTATTTGTTATGCACAGCCCTTTTGCATAAATCCCACTTACTGGTGATATTATAATATATTACATTGTTCTCATTTAATAATAATCTATAGGATTGAGCTATAAATGTTGTAATTTATCCACTGTATTTTTTATTAGTTATGAGCACAAGATAAATTATTATTTATCTTCTGTGTTTTTACATCCTTTATATTCTATAATATTTCTTTTTAAAATAACCAGTTAACAATTATAAAAACTTATTTATAAAAGAACTTAGTCTGTTTACTGCACAGTCAGTATTTTACTCAGTAATATTTTTAAGAATTATAATCTACAGTTACATATTCTGTTTAGAAATAACTAAATAAAACAGAATATAAGTGAATAACCTATATACACTTATATATGTTCTTTCGTAAGAGAATCCTGCTAAGAACTGAGATACCTATAGAATGAATTTGAAATCTAACTATTCTATCCTTTCATTAAATTCTGAAATAAAACAGTCATTAAGATTTGAAAGGAAATAAACTGTAAATCTATAAAACTCTTAGGTTACTGAGAGTAACTAGAAATCAAGAAATGTACATATATACTACTCTCATTCCAAGATAATTCCTCTGCAAAATAACACAATAAAACTACTCTATCATCTTACTATCACTCTTTTTTATATTACCATCATATTATCCTTTTATAATTCTACCCCTGTGCTGGAGTACGGTCTAGTGAACCCAAATGTGGAAAAACACAGTGGGTCTTTATTTTTCATTTACAGATTCAAACACTGATATACTGAAACATTTACATTATTGAACTAACTAACTCTTCTGTCATATAATATAAGCATAACATTCATCCATTCACACTCATTAAAACAACATAGTTAAGTGACAGAACCTGTTTAAACTGGGACAACAACAGCAATGGGAGGCCTTTCCTCCCTACCAACTCCTGGAGAGCGCTCAAACAGTGACTCCTCAGGACCCCCGAGCTTGCTCTGGTCTCCCTGGCTGGAACTAGGTGCAGCAAATGTCAGATACCAGTCCTCAAACCCAGTATAAATCCAGAACTTATCAGTAAGTTCTCCCAGCTAAAAAGCTGTAATAAAATCAAGTTACTGCAGCAATCCTCTCAAAACAACTTCCTTACTATTTTTCCATCTTTCCTCAATGAATTTCCTGAATAACATTCACCTGAATGAATTCTCTCTGGAAAATATCTGAGCAGCCTGAGCTCTATTCATTGAGTACTTTTAAAAGATTGCCTAGGTCTTTTTGGGTTAGTTGTCATTTAATGAGCCTCCTGCTCTGATCCCACTTTCTTGGGGGATCATGACCCCAAGTATAGGGAAGTTGCCACCTGCAACTTAGGAAGTGTTTGAGGATGCTGCCACTTGTCCTTTGCCCTCCACCTAGTTCCAGCCACCAATTTGACCAGTAACCTCTTTTTAACAGCTCTCCCATGCTGTTGTCTCCACAATTTATTTATTAATAATAAAATATTCTGAATTACATTCCAATTCTGTTGACTCTGCTGAGTCATCAGTTCCTATTTAGCATTAAATTTAACATAATGTCTCGGGAATATAATTAAAGCAATTTACATAATTTTACAAAATTGGGGTATGTGACATACACACCCCCTTAAAATGTAACATCGTCCTCAATGTTACTTATTCTTCATCCTCTGCAACCTCCTGGAACATATTTGGGTATGCTTCCCACATCTTACTTTCCAGTTCCCAGGTAGCTTCTTCAGGATTAAGGTGCTTCCATTGCACCTTCAGCTGTCTAATTGTGCTGTTCCGCAGAGTAATTTCCCTCCTCCCGAGGATACAGTTCGGTTCCACCAGAACTTCCCCTTCTAGTTCTACCTGTACAACATTCCAATCAATCACATGAGTAGCATCATGAACATACTTTTTCAAAATAGAAATATGAAAAACATTATGCACTTTTAAGTTAGGTGGTAACGCTAACTGATATGCAACTTGACCAATTCTGGATAAAATCTCAAACGGACCACAATAACGCGGTGCTAGTTTTGCACAAATCCCCAGTCTAAGGGAGCTCTTCTTAGGTCTTACCTTTATAAACACGTGCTCACCCACCTAGAACTCTTTAGGAGTTCTTTTCAAATCTTCTTAGCTCTTTTGCCGATCCTATGCAACCTTCAAATTCTCCTGCACTTGTTTCACAATCTGTTCCATTTCTTTTAATAATTTGGGTCCCACCACTAATCTATCTACTGGATTATTCCAGCAGATAGGAGTGTTACATTTACGACCATACATAATTTCAAATGGGCTGAACTTAGCTGATGATTGATAATTATTATTGTATGCAAATTCTGCGAAATGCAAGTAATCCTCCCACTTACCTGGCTGATCCTTAACATACATTCTTAACAGATCTTCCAGCACCTGATTCACTCTTTCAGTCTGTCCGTCCGTCTGAGGATGGAAAGAGGTGCTGAAATTCAGTGTTGTGTTTAATCCCTTAAACAAGGATTTCCAAAAATTCCCTGTGAATTTAGGATCCCTGTCTAAAATGATAACCTTTGGTACACCATGTAGCCGAAAAATCTGCTTTAAGAATATGTCTACTATGTTTGCAGCCTTGTAAGTGGTTTTAATAGGAATAAAATGTGCTGCTTTACTTAATTTATCTACTACCACCATAATTGAATCATTCTGATTCTGATTTCTGGGTAATCCAGTAATAAAATCTAAGCTGATTATTTCCCATTTCCAACTAGGAATAGGTAAAGGTTGCAGTAACCCAGCTGGATGTTGGTGTTCTATTTTCACTTGTTGACAGTCCAAACATCTAGCTATATACTTAGCTACTTTAGATTTCATATTAGGCTAGAAATAATCTTTTCTTAACATGGTGACAGTATTCTGGTAGCCTGGATGCCCGGAGTAAGGGGTTTTATGAACTTCATCCAGAATCAACAATTTAACCTTAGGAACATTAGGCACATACAGTCTATCCTTAAACAATAAATATCCATATTTATTTAGACTATAACCTTTTATTAAACTTTCTGTAGGTTCTTCTTTAGCTGTAACTTGTAATTTTTTATAAATTTCATCCTGTTTTATCCCTTCTGTTAGCTGTTCATTTAAATCCAAAGCATAAGTGCTGACTGTTGCTGTAAAGTTCAGCTTTGCATTTCTGCTCAAAGCATCAGCCACCTTATTTTATTTTCCTTTTATGTGTTGAATTTTGAAATCGTATTCACTCAAGAAGGCTAACCATATTGCTTGCCTTGCATTTAAGTTGGGCTGATCTAAATGGTATTTCAGACCCTTATTATCAGTCATTAAAGTAAACTTTCTGCCTATTAAGTGGTGTTGCCACATTTTTAAGGCATGAATAACAGCAGCAAGTTCTAAATCATAAGTGGCATAATTCTTTTCGTGGATCTTTAACTTCCTAGACTCATAGGCAATGACATGCCCATCCTGAGTCAACACTATGCCTAAACCATCATTACAAGCATCGGTGCATACCACAAATTCCTTATTAGGATCTGCTATTCTTAGAATAGGCGCAGTTGTTAATAAAGTTTTTAATTTCTTAAAACTTTCTTCACATTTTAAGTTCCAATCAAATTTCTTGCCTTTCTTTTGCAAGGAAGTGATTGGATTAGCTATTTTTGAAAAGCCTTCAATGAATCTCCGGTAATAACCGGTAATTCCCATGAAGGACCTAACATATGTTACGTCTTTTGGTATTGGCCAATCTTCGATTTCCCGGATCTTTTCAAGATCAACTGAGATCCCTTCCTTAGTCACTACGTGACCTAAGTACTGGATTTCATCCTTAAAGAAATCACACTTGCTGAACTTCACAAATAGTTGTTGCTCTCGCAGCTCTTGTAAAACTATCCATAAGTGTTCCTTATGTTCCGCTTCATTTTTAGAATAAATTAAGATGTCATCGATAAATACGACAAAAAATTTATCTAAGTATTTATGCATTATATTATTCATGAGGCACATAAAGACAGCTGGGGCATTAGTAAGCCCAAATGGCATTATGACAAATTCGTAATGTCCATACCTTGTTCTAAAGGCTGTCTTGAAAATGTCCTCTTCTTTAATTCTTACCTGATGATATCCTAATCTCAGGTCTATCTTAGAGAACACCGTAGCTCCACGTAGCTGGTCAAACAGATCATCTATACGGGGCAGCGGATATCTATTTTAATTGTCATTTTATTTAGTTGACAGTAATCTATGCAAAGTCGCATAGTTCCGTCTTTCTTTTTGACAAAGATTACTGGTGCTCCCCAAGGGGACACACTAGGTCGAATGTACTTCTTATCTATTAATTATTTTAACTGTGATTTTAATTCATTAAGTTCCAGAATATTCATATGATACAGAGCTTTCGAGCTAGGTACAGCACCTGGTACCAGCTCAATAGTGAAATCCAGTTCCCTCCTGGGAGGTAATCCTGGAATTTCCTCTGGAAAAACATCAGTAAATTCGTTTAACACAGGAATATCCTCTATTTTTATTTTATCTTTTTCAGATTTACTTGCCTCATCTGTAATAGTTACAGCATAGGATTTTCACCCTTTCCTGACTGCTCTTTTAAGTTGTAAGGCAGAAATCTGCCTGATTACCGTTTTCCTAGGAATACATTTAACTGTTACTGGCTGTTCATTATTATTTACGCATGTAAAGGTTTTATCAAAATAGTTTAAAACTGCCTTATGCTGCTCTAACCAATCCATACCAATTAATAAATCATACAAGCCAAGTGGCAGAACATTTAGCTTAACAGTAGTTTTAAAATCATTCATTACTAATGCACATTCCTTAACATAACAGGTTACTTTCCTCTTTCCCCCAGTGGCTAATTGAACTAACCAGGAGTTATCAAACTTTTCAACAGTCAAATTACACTTTTCTACTATCTGAGGTGAAATGTAACTAAGGCTAGCTCCTGGATCTATTAAAATGGTTACATGGGTTTTGTTAACCATACCTTCTACTTCCACCATGGAAGTCTGAAAATCAGCTTGGCGGTTCTCCAATGCTGCATTGATTCGGGGCATAGTCCTTGCAAATTATCCAACAGTCATTTCATCCTGCACAGTATGAATATTGTTGTTTGGCTTTTTCCGATTTGGGCAAACTGAAGCATAGTGTGGGCCATTGCACTCCCAGCACTTAACAGGCTCCTTTCTTTCGAAATTCTTAGTGAAATTTCCATGATTGTTTGAAGCTTCCTTGCCCTTAAAGTTATTGGAATTATTGGAATTATTAGAAGCACCATTTCTGCTTCCCTGGAAGTTATTACCATTAGAATGGTTTCTGTTCTTATTATCCCTAAAATTATTTTGGGGTACAAACTCCTTTTTCTTGAACTCAGGCTGGTTACTGTTCTTTTTAGCCTTCCAGTTGGCTATACCTTCTTTCTTTTTGTTCTGTTCAAAACAGAAATTTGCCTTCCTCATAGCTTCTTCTAGAGTCTTAGGATTGTCATACTCGATTATGTCCTTGATATGATATGGCAGACAGCTAAGAAACCGCTGTACTTTAGGTTTCTCATCAACTAAATAAGGTACATACCTTAACAGACTTAAAAATTTACTGTTTAAGTCCTTCATAGTCATGGTTCCTAACTTTAGCTCATAAAATTCTTTAGCCCTTTCTTCATAGTATTGTTCGGACAGAAATTTCTTCTTGAAGTACCTTTTAAAGGTACTCCAATTGACTTCTCTTTCTTTAATCCCCTTGACTCTTTTCAGATCTTGCCACCATATATCTGCCTTTCCAGAGAGATTATAGATGGCCATTCTTGCTTTCAGCTAATTTGAATAGTTGTATATCTAAAAATATTTTCTCATCCCAGATAACCAAGACTCTGCTTCTTCCCCTTTTTCAGTCTCTCCATTGAAAGTTGGGGGTTTTATTTTTTTGAACTCCCCGGAAATCTCTTAAAATGCCCTATACTTTTTCTTTCTCTTATACAACTCAGCCTCACTACTGTCACTAGTAGTGTAATAGCTTTGTTGTTCCCTGAATCCTTCAGATGATGAACTGCTTTCATCTTTAGCCAGTTTCATCCTTTTAGATCCTTTCTGATGGCTAGCTTCCTCAGATTTAGATCTTTTTCTCCTCCCTTCAGTCTGAAATTTTTCCATCAAAATTTGGTTTAACTCCTCCTGAGTCTTTAAAATTCTCTCATTATCCTTCTTGACTGATTCCATTTCAGTCTTTAAATCCTTTATAGTCTACATCAGCTCCGAAGAGTGGGCAGTTACTTCTTCTAACACAGGTTCTCTAGACATCTGTCTTTTCTCGGTGTTTGGAGACTCGTCCTCAGAATATTCTCCTAGCTTCTCTATACCTGTCTCTTAGATTCAGAAAAAAGAAATTTTCTGCTTTTTACATAAAAAAAAATACAGGTTAATACATTATTTTTTTACTATTCTGTGGAAACTAGTTGGGCCACATCAAGGCCTAGTATTTGAACCATGCTCTGATACCACATGTTAAAACCCCAGATTTTCCGAAAAATTTAAAATTTTTCAAATGCAAATAATTTTAATAAATACAGTCACTAAATGGTTGATTAGTTAACTGTTATTGAAAATCAATGATTGCTAGTTATGATTAGAAGTAGAACAGTTCTTTTCAGCTTTACTGATTTTGTTCTTTCTGCGACCATAAGGGGAGACTGTCATGCAAAAACTGGGCTTACTTAGCTTTCGAGCTAATGCAGAAAGTTTCTTCTTTCCTTACAAATTACAGGTAAAGATATTTGGCTGCTACAAATAAAATTATAAAGTCTTTTAAGTACAAGTTTATTTGCAATTTAAAGTTCAGTGAAACATTAGTGGCTAAACACAAATCACTGCTTACTGAGATAAATTCCAGTATCTGTTTTTCTTTTTATCCTTCTAGAGGTAGAATTATAGTTCTTTACATTACTGAACTGTTTGATCTCTATCATAAATGTCAGTGTCAAAATATCTTTAGAATAAGATTGTTTACAATTAGAAAACGATAAACTGAATTTTATGTTTAAGAAAGTACAAATACTCTTACTTTGTAAAGTGTATAAGAAGGAGATTAATAATCTACTGCTATCAAAATTAAACTACCCAATGATAAGAAATAACTTATTCTGTCGTACCAGGTCTTATATACATTACACTATTTCATTCAGTTTCCAAGGTTTAACCCTTACTTTGATAAACTCTCTCTTAAATGGTTTCACCTTCATATATAAAAAATTCCAATTTAAGAACATTTGATCTAGATGATGTACTCATCAAGTTATTTTGTTGCCAATCCCTCTTGCAAGCTTTTATTCAACTTAGATGACTAAGGAAAAAATCATAAAGGTGATCATTACAGTATCATAGTTATTATAGTTAAACCTACAACCTCTAAAAATGTACAAATAGTATGCTCTATACGTACAATACAGATGTCCGTAGAATACTTGTAAAAATAACCTTTTTACTTAACCAAAAGTATAATACTTCCACCCTATACTCGTATTATCACTGATTCTATTAAAATTGTAGAATGTTCAAATTCAAAGTAGTCATTCATCCGAATGATCGGTTCATAACCATGTCTAAGACAAATTGAGTTAAAGGTATTTTCTAAGGAGAACTCTAAAACTCTTTACCTTACACGTTTCAAACTTGCAAATAAAGTGGTGTTATTGTATTTACCACTCTAGACATGGGTAGGTTAAATACTAAAACTTGTTACCAGGTTTTAAGTCCATGGATTTCCTATACAATTACATTCTATCTTCTTTACCATACTAGCCTCCTTAACTCTTTTGCAAGAACAAATATACTTGGTTAAAATATAAATCTACTATGGTTGCTTAATTACTAGGATAACCAAGTAGATATTTGTATTAAGAGAAATATTGTTATCCTTCGTCTCTTAAGTTATACTTTATAAGGCCTTTGACATTTTTATGAAAAATAATACTTTATGAAATCCTCGTACTATGTAAAGGAAACATATGCAAAGAGTATAAGTTATAAATTAAAGGTGAAGATTATACTTTGTAATATAATCATAGGCATAATCACGAGGTCGTAAGGTTTCTCATGCCTTCCATGATTACTAACAAGATCTTGTTATGACATATAAAAAAATGTAGGTTCCATACTACGTGAATATGAAACTATGGATAAGTTAAATGATTGGGAATCATTTGGAAAAGATGGAAATCCTGGACTATACAAAAATACCCAAAATGAATAAAAGATTTACGTGATAACGTGGCTATTTCTCATCCATGCATTGGTTTGTTAAAAGGCTGAGGGAAAACCCTAGCTCGCCATTTTCCCGTCGTCTTCGGGCTTTCCTTTCACTCTGCTGCAACAACTCCCAAGCACCGTCGTTACCCTGTTCTATAGCAGCCTACCCAGATGTTGTTTCTCCTTGCATGTGCGTTCTTTACCTGTTAAGAGGTGTTGTGGTCACTCTATCTGGTGTTTACGTGGGTATTGAAAAGTCCTCATGGTTTACTCCTTCGTCGATTTAAAGTCTGAACCCTTTAACTGTAACTTCCTTCCCCTTCGTGAGTGGTAAGGTGTTGTTTTCTCGGGTCAGCATTGGGATAAATGCTACGATGTTAACTCTTTCTCCCTTCTGCAGACGATTTTCTTGCTTGCCTTCGTGGTTGATGCACTGTTCGATGATAGTCACGCTTTAAAATAAATTTTTGGTAAGGGGACTGTCAAATATTATTCCATTTCGTTGATTTAATTCTAATAAAAAGAAATCATTTCTAACAGAGTTTTGAATGCACTCTTCTTTTTACAGGTCGACCCCTTCCTCCGCTTAGCTGCGTGGGAGTACAATGGCAGTTCGAGGTTACGGGTAAGCCTGGTTTTTAACCATGGTCGTTCCTCTTTACTTGGTTCATCCGGAACAAAAAGGGTTATGCTGTCATGAACTGCTTCCTCTAGGGTTTTTGTTTAATTACTACTTCGTACTGTGGCTTATTCTTCTAGTTATAAAAGACCCTTGAGCTGCATGCCGGTGCTCTAGCTCTGGCCGTTATTGTATATTAAACTGTGTTTTTTGAAAACTTTGTAGAAGCCATGGCTTCAGTAATCTTTTACTCAGCTTTTACAATGTATATCTCAAGTTGAGAGTTAACTTGGAATTACGGGCTTGGAAACCCTCGATTCCATTTTTTTGGTTGATGTTATATACTTACAGGGTTTTAAACCCTAACTTAATATATATAAGTTGTTAACAGCCTCTTTTGTTTTCGAGTGCTTACAATGTATTACTGTAAATTATTTAATTCTTTGTTTACCTGCAATAATATAATCATACTCTGTGAGTGTGGCTGTAAAAGAAATATTTCTATGATCTTAGAAAATTTTCTTAGGTTAATAATATAACTGTAAATTATTTAGATAATTTGCAATAAATAGATCCACTTGATAAGACGAGCAGACTGTGGCTCTATTTGCTTGATTTAAAATTATGGTGAAGTACTTTGAGTAACTAATAGTTACTCCCTTTTAAGTACAGAAATTTATATGTAATCCAGTAGTAATAAAAATTATCTATATTAACCATTCATAATGTTCCTGTACTTAGTATTTTTTTTACTTGCATAATAAGTCTATTTAGTACATAAATATACAGAATAATGTTGTTTATGTACTCATAGATACTTAGTTATTTTTAATTGAGAATGTTGGTATTGTTATTGTATAACTATTACCTTGCAACTTATAATAATTGTATTTTATTACAGGAAGTAATGTATCTGTTATGCACAACCCTTTTGCATAAATCCCACTTACTGGTGATATTATAATATATTACATTGTTCTCATTTAATAATAATCTATAGGACTGAGCTATAAATGTTGTAATTTATCCACTGTATTTTTTATTAGTTATGAGCACAAGATAAATTATTATTTATCTGTTGTGTTTTTACATCCTTTATATTCTATAATATTTCTTTTTAAAATAACCAGTTAACAATTATAAAAACTTATTTATAAAAGAACTTAGTCTGTTTACTCCACAGTTAGTATTTTACTCGGTAATATTTTTAAGAATTATAATCTACAGTTACATATTCTGTTTAGAAATAACTAAATAAAACAGAATATAAGTAAATAACCTATATACACTTATATATGTTCTTTCGTAAGAGAATCCTGCTAAGAACTGAGATACCTATAGAATGAATTTGAAATCTAACTATTCTATCCTTTCATTAAATTATGAAATAAAACAGTCATTAAGATTTGAAAGGAAATAAACTGTAAATCTATAAAACTCTTAGGTTACTGAGAGTAACTGGAAATCAAGAACTATACAGATATACTACTCTCATTCCAAGATAATTCCTCTACAAAATAACACAGTAAAACTACTCTATCGTCTTACTATCACTCTTTTTTATATTACCATCATATTATCCTTTTATAATTCTACCCCTGTGCTGGAGTACAGTCTGGTGAACCCAGATGTGGAAAAACACAGTGGGTATTTATTTTTCATCTACAGATTCAAACACTGATATACTGAAACATTTACATTATTGAACTAACTAACTCTTCTGTCATATAATATAAGCATAACATTCATCCATTCACACTCATTAAAACAACATAGTTAAGTGACAAAACCTGTTTAAACTGGGACAACAACAGCAATGGGAGGCCGTTCCTCCCTACCAACTCCTGGAGAGCGCTCAAACAGCAACTCCTCAGGACCCCCGAGCTTGCTCTGGTCTCCCTGGCTGGAACTAGGTGCAGCAAATGTCAGATACCAGTCCTCAAACCCAGTATAAATCCAGAACTTATCAGTAAGTTCTCCCAGCTAAAAAGCTGTAATAAAATCAAGTTACTGCAGCAATCCTCTCAAAACAACTTCCTTACTATTTTTCCCTCTTTCCTCAATAAATTTCCTGAATAACATTCACCTGAATGAATTCTCTCTGGAAAATATCTGAGCAGCCTGAGCTCTCTTTATTGAGTACTTTTAAAAGATTGCCTAGGTATTTTTGGGTTAGTTGTCATTTAATGACCCACCTGCTCTAATCCCACTTTCTTGGGGGATCATGACCCCAAATATAGGGAAGTTGCCACCTGTAACTTAGGAAGTGTTTGAGGATGCTGCCACTTGTCCTTTTACCTCCACCTAGTTCCAGCCACCAGTTTGACCAGTAACCTCTTTTTAACAGCTCTCCCATGCTGTTGTCTCCACAATTTACTTATTAATAATAAAATATTCTGAATTACATTCCAATTCTGTTGACTCTGCTGAGTCATCAGTTCCTACTTAGCATTAAATTTAACATAATGTCTCAGGAATATAATTAAAGCAATTTACATAATTTTACAAAATTGGGGTATGTGACACTAAGGGGTAAAATTATTCAATAATGGTGACTTGGGACTCTAAATAAAGTCAACAAAAATGATATTCATGGATTGGTACTCAAGTAAATATGTATAATTGTGTGAATAATGACCATAAAGGCTATATGACACACATGGATTATTGGTGTGTAAAGGCTT
This sequence comes from Pseudotsuga menziesii, assembly GCA_001517045.1. NCBI lineage: Eukaryota > Viridiplantae > Streptophyta > Pinopsida > Pinales > Pinaceae > Pseudotsuga > Pseudotsuga menziesii. The sequence continues at coordinate 251,442 of LPNX010607640.1, forward strand.
GTTGCACATTTTTGGAGCATAAGGGAGGTAAACCAATGGATTTTTTCATCGGTATTGTACTCTAATGTGTTTAAGTGACTATGTAGGATAGGAAATTCCAAACATTTTTGGGTATCTTGTGCCAAAACATCGAAAATATCACAAGGAACAGGGGCTCAAGCTTTAGTAGGAGGAGGAGGTTTCATGCCTTGGTTTGGATTTGATGACATCATCCCATTATTAGTTTCCCCCTCAACCTTGTTCTTGGGAGAAGGCTTGGTGGAGGGAGGTAATTCTGTAACAAATACATGAGGAGAAGTATTGGATGTACCAATTATTAACAACTAAAATTTACTCAATTGACATGTCATCAACACAATCACTTTAATATGTCATCATTCCACCTCATTCACATCAATTTGAACTTGGAAAGTCATCCAAAAGCATAAAAAATGAAATATAAACCCTAAAAAATAAATATTTATACATGTTACTTTTAAACCTTTGATAAGAACGACCTAGATCTCTTGAAACCCCTCAATTTTTGTGACCCAAATGACACAAAAAACCAAAAAAATTTGACCCAACCTTCGACTTGTATTTTGGCTATCCTACTTCATGTCTAACAAAAAGAAAAATAAGTAGACACAAGTATCTATGTGGCTACCTTCAGATGATGAATCTATATCCCAAATATCAGTCGTAGGCTCTCACCCTCAAGCATAAAAGAGACACCAAGGCCCCTCATTCCACACACAACTCCAATCCATATTCTCAAGTCGTCACTCTATTGGATTTTCACTAAGATAGAAGTATACATTTTCTTACTTCCCTCTAACCTCTTGGAGTTCCTCTTACTGTGACATGTGCATCTTTCCCTCTAGGAATCATTATGTGGTGAAGTTGGTGTCATTTTTTTCATATTGTCGCACTATTCATGTTCATATTTTGTTTGAACAAAACTATCGTTGTTTGATCCTCTTGGAAATCTATTAAAGTTTCAGCAAGTTCATGTATTTTGTGTCATGTTAGCTAAAAAATTTCAATTTCATAACCTCCATGAATTATCCATATACATCCATTCGTCATGGTTCTCCTTGCGCCTGATTTCAAAAGGTTTTAAATTCCTCCTTGTGTCCCTCTCCTACAAAAAATTTGTTAATATCCTCTATTTTGAAAGAAAAAAATCCTAGGCTTTTTGTAAAATTCCCTTCATTCTCGTCTCCTTAAATAATAAAATAATAATAATTTGTGTGCCCTCATAATCCCTAACCCCTTATATTTCCATTTTCCATTTAAAATAAAGAAATCATAAAAAACCATTATTTTCCTTGAATACCTATTAACATTCCCTTTTTCACCCATATTTAATATATATTAATATATTATATAGTTAAATATATATAATATGTTAATTAAGAGGTGATAAAAGAGTTTTATTTTATTTTGTAAGTTGATGCAAAACACACACCCCGATGTCAAGGGCTACACCATAAGAGACTCATTTGGCTTAGGTTTTTTATTTGAGTGGTATATGTTCCACTAAAATTCTTTATATTTGCACCTATCCATTTGGGTGCAACTAACCATAGTGATATTGGAACTATGGTGCATGATTCAATACTCCCTTAGTACTTATATGAATCAATACTCTATTTACCTCATGGTAGATGGTTGGATTGTGAAAGAAAAGGAAAATTTAATTTTTGAAGAGGGGCCTAAGGATGGGAGTATTTTAGTGTTGAATAAAAATAAATGAGTTCAGTTGGTATGGACAGTTAAGGAGTAACAAAAATATTCCAATATGTATACAATCCATTAATATCTGTAAGGGTAACATTTAAATTAGGAATCTTTTTATATAAATGACTTGCTTGTGTTTTAGATAGTTTTTCGTGAGTAGAGAAAATATCTTCATGAAATGGTTCAACAATGAAAAATTGACAATAAATAGTAGAAATAATTTTCTGATAAGGTTTGGCCAATAATTCATGGCATGGTTCAAAATGAAAAATTTCTAATAAGTAATATCATATATATATATAGATATAGATATAGATAGATAAACAATGAGATAATAAATATTTTCCCTAAAAATCGGTACCTGAAATGAATGCATTGGCTGTATGAGAAAAAGGTATTACCCATTCTCCCAAGAATGTGTTAGCAACCATTAAGGTCATCTAGACATAATTCTTTCTCATCAGAAGGTGATAAACCCCCTTTAAGAGGCCTCTTGTTCTCTTCACCATCCGATCAATTGTTATATTTTGTGATGAATGCACCTTTGAATACAAGAAGATTGAAGACCTTAATGATCTTGGAGCCCTAAACAGAGAATTGGGGTGTCTTCAAGCGTATGGGACACTGAAATTAAATATATATAGATATGTTTTAAATTTTTGTCACTTTGTGTGTTCCATGTGGCACTGTGATAATTGAGCATAGGAAGTGAGGATGGGTTTATCTAAGTTTAATGTTTTTATTAAGGTCACATGTACAAATATCCAAAAGGGTTTATTTGATCCAATTCTTCTTATGTTATCATTAGGTCATTTTTCTCACAAAATTGTTTTGTTAGGATTCTAAAAATGAGGTCAATAAGGTTAATAGTAGTTCCTTGAATGTAATGGCAACGATAAGTTTTTATTTTGTATCTACAAGTTAATTGACACAAAAAGTAGGGGATGGCTATGCCCTAATGCTACACCAAATGGGGATGGTTAAGGAACATATAAACCCATTGCAAGCAATATTGTCTGAGTTTATGTGAAAGATCGAATCTTGCACCCTCTTTTGGTAGACAGAAATTAATGGCCTGTCATAATAAAAAAATGTTTTCAATGAGCTCTTGAAACATTGAAATGAAATACGTTGCACAATCAAAGGGGTTTTTACTCATTTTTCACATTTATTACAGTATCTAATGCTTTCCTTAGATTCAACACCACTAGTGATACACTACCCACAAAAGGGGCTCATTTTTTTCCTAAGCCTCCCATGAAACCATGAGTAATATTTACACAATAATCATTATTGATTTATTTCTTTGGTTTAACTTGAATATTGTTACTAGATAAATATTGTTAATAATGGTATTTTATGTTTGTATTTGCAAGGGGGGAAGTCAATGAAACCCAAAAATTCTATATATATGGAGTCACTTCTTCAAATATGTCATGTCCCCTCCCTTCATCCCAACGATGGAGAGGACGTGACCAACACTGATGTTGCTATCAAACGGACAATCTAGCCCCATAACATATAAAAATAAAATGCATTGAATTAAAAACATACAGAGATGCATAATGCAATATAGATGAAATAAATAGCAGAATACAACACATTCATTCAAGCATTCAACATGTTCATCTTAATTCGTAAAACAAATAAAGTTGCAGAGGTAATTACACAAGAATACTTATCTTCAAAAGAAGCTGGCCCACAACTAGCTATGTCGCTGCAACGTTCCACCCAACCATAGGCCAGTGTGCTCATCAATCTCTCAACACCACTGCCACCCCCGAGATGGGCATGATTTCTAGAAGGAACTAGGGAATAATAGGCTTACACACAACAAGACCATACACCCATAGTCAATCCAACGCACAGTTGGGTTTCATGGACTATCCAGCCAAGCCAATACACAATTGGGTTCCCAGGATGCTAAGGAAACAAGCCAATAACATGGGGGTTCCTTGGACTTAGTCATCCAAGACAACCTTCACATCAAACACAGTCAACCATCTAACATATGGGTTTTCTTATACTGCTAGGGAAACAACCAATAACATGGGTCCTTGGACTTACTCAACCAAGTGCACAATCACATTCAACACAGTCGTCCATATAACAGATGGGTTCCTTGGACTTACTCAGCCAAGGAAACTCTAGGATGCACCTCACAGCAAAATACAATTATTGGTTATGGACAAAACGTACTGGGAACCAAAAATGAAAATGGAAATTGGGGGAAAACTCCTTGAGTGAGAAATACGATTGCAGGGAACGTTCAATGGATTTACTGGGGAAAAAATGACCTCTACAAACCATTTTATCATGGATCTATTCTCCCATCCCCTGGGCATTATCAAAAAGGGATTTGCAACCAAAAATGACCCGATAAAATGGGGAAAACACTTTGTGAGATAAATACATTTTCCCCAAACGTTTTAGGGCATTGTAGGAGCTGAAACGACCTCCATACACACCCAAATCGTGGGTCTTCTTTTCCCATTCACTGAACAACACAAAAATGGGTTTCTCGGGTTGGAGAAATTAGGGGAAATGTAGAAAAACATGAGGGAAGCTCCCAACTTGCTCATTGGGGAAAAACGACCTCCTTTAACCCCAAAATCATGGCCCATTTCTTCCCATTCGCCCAGCAACACAAAAAACAAATTATGGGCATGGAGAAATGAAGAAACGTCAGCAAATCGTGAGGGAGAGAGAGCTCATCAAGATTTAGCTGTGTGAGAGAGACTCTATGTGAATGAAAATGGGTGAGGAAATATGAAAAACGTGAATGCGTGAGGGAATGGGAAGCAATTTTGGGCATTTACTTGACTCATAAGTCAAAACACATTTTTCCAAAAATGGGTGCTCTGCCCAATTCGAATTTTGACCTCCATACCTTTCCCATCCCAATGAAATAACTTCCTCAACCAATTTCTGACAGTATTAAATTATTGGGTGAATAAGACAAGAAAGGTAGGTGACAGCTTGATGGGTTCTCCCTTTGAAATTTGGATTTTCCCAATTGGCTCAAGGGTTTGAATTTTTCCCCCTTCCCCATTCCTTGTGAAATTATGCCCCCATCTCTTTAACGTTGTGGTTCATAGCTAGTTGTGGTATTTTTATTAATTTTCATTTTTACATGATGTCTCAAAATATATTGTTCCTGTATAACACATAAACCATCGGCATTGAGTTTAATTGTTGAAGTATAAAACACTAAATCCATGGTGGGGCCTTTTCCTTGAGCTCCACACCATGATTTATTAACATTATTTACATCATATGCAATTCAATACCATGGGTTCTAAACCAGGGCATACATTCCCCTCCCCCTTGGGGTCAAAACTAAGGTGTTACAGAAGAAGAGAAAGGAAACCCCCCCACCAAATACTTCAATGCATTCTCACAATGGCCATGCACATCTAGAAGGGGATATTACAAATGAGATCCCATTCAAATATAATGGTGTTATAATGGAAAGAGATCCTATGAATGAGGAACTACACAAATTTCATTGTGATATAATGGAAATATATTATATTTATTAGGAAACAATCAAATGTCATGGTGACATATAAATTGTCTCATATTTTCCTTGATGGAATGCTACAAGTGCATGAAAACAAAAACCAACCAAATGAATGTTGATGTCAACTACAAACCCAACCTCTAACATTACAACAACCGGATCCATTTTAGATCTGTAGCTCAATCTCAACCTCAACCTTGCCTCATTAACAATGTAGTTTGAATACCATCCAAGTTCTGTCAACAATACAAAGAGTATATGATTAAGGCAGCCACCAACCAACACGAACTTAAAGCCTAATCTACAATAATTCATATGTGATTAAAAACCAGTTACATTTGTAAAATAAATGTTTTCCTCTGTTGTACTATGGAGTAAGTGAGGAAAACATACCCAAATGGAATAAGGAATATAATCCAAACTTAACCTCATCAAGGGGTTCTGTCCTCGAAAGTTTCCAAGGGATTGTGTCCTTTACAATTTCCATGGAAGAAATAATTGATATATTTAGAATTTAATTGGTGTTAATGCAAAATCTAATTCTAGAAGGATAAAAATATGAATGCATGGTTTGAATTCAATGGATTTTGATTATTTTTATGGTAAATTAACAACACAACAAAAAACCTAGATAAATCCTCCCTCTAACTATCTTTACAATGTGCCAATGTTGCAACATGTCGATGTAGTGGGACTTGTTAGTCCATGATGCCACTTGCAAGTCTAGTGTAATTTTTTTCATTTTATTTAGTGCTAACAATGATAGAAAATATGATTTCATCCAATCAAAAATCTAAAAATAATAATGAAATGAAAATTGTCAAGAAAGATTGTATTTGATAGTTTAGAAATCCTATGCTAAATTTGCCAAATAAATTTGTACATCCTGAAGAAATAGAAAGAATTGATACAATAGTTCCCTAACGAATGTAATGGGGACCAAATTGGGGTAGAAATGCCTAACTTGGTTTGTATGTTTTTAAATCATGCATTTGGCTTCCCATGGATCATTGATGGTCTAAACCTATTTTTTTAAGTAACCTTCATTTCAAATTAACTACATCATGCAAGATATTTGCTGCATGACAACAATTAAGTGTCTTAATGGAAAAATAGGCATTTATGGACCTCTTAGTGTAACAAATAACCTTACCCACACAATACAACATAATGTAAACACAAAAAAATGAAATAATCCCACATAGTGACTACAAAAACTAAAGGAAACAAAAATATGGAAGCCTTCCCTTCAACTCCTAATGGCATGTGAACTATAAGATAATAGGGAGCACTAGTCATTTCAAAAACCACTAAAGAATTCATGTGTATGAATATTCTTAAATCACTCACATTGTCTCCTCCAAATCATAACAAGCCATTTATCATACATACTAAAAGACCCTTTATGACGGGTCCACATTGGCACCCATGTATCCCAAAGGGACTAGCATGGGTTATGCAATATAATTTCTCAACTAAAATTGTATTTACACTTACACCCAACAAAATCAATCTTAGTTGTATTTAAATTCATACCAAACAAAACCCACATCTAGAAGACATGGATTTTTTCCAAATCCATTGCTTTTACTCAAAACATAAGCATTATGTGCCCTGCTCTCAAACATAAGCATTATCTGCCCTGCTATGGTCCAATCCATTGTAGATGAAGACCTCCTCAAAGAATATAAGACAAGCTTAACCTCATTTAGGGATTTTGTATTGTTAGGTTTCCATAGAAAATTTATATATATATAATCGCCTTAGGACGTAACATTCAAATACAAATCCAAAAGGAAAAAATATGAATGCAGGGCTTGACTTGGAGGGATTTTGAATTCCTTTTATTGGAAATGAATAGTGCAATCCACAACCAAGATGAATTCCCATTGTCTAACTTCATTTCCAATGCATCAATGCAACAAGACTTTTTAATCCATGCGGCCACTTGCAATTCTAGTGCAACATTTTTTTTATGTTTTCTTTATCTATGTCCATGATAGAAATTATGCTTTTAACCAATAAAAAATAAAAAATACTAAAATTGAAAATTACAATAAATATTTTATTTATAATTTAGAAATACTATGCTAAATTTCTCAAATAAATTTGTTTTACCTAAACTAATGCAAAAAAGGACAAAATAGTTCCCTATCGTAGGAAACAATGACTAATAACTTTCTAAGCACATTGACAAGCCTCAGATAACTCCAATGTTAGGATGCATTTCTATTAATTAACGTGACTACAATTTATACTACAAGAGTGACTCCTAGTTTTCATCTTCCAATAGGTGACTCTTCAGTTTTAGTAACTGAAGATATTTTCCTATTATGTACATGAGACAATAAACAAGTAGGACTCGGTAGGGTCAACATACATAAACACTAAAAAGTAAAATTTTATCAAGTTAATGATCTAGGTTATATAAAAAACAATATAAATGGAAACACATAGAGATATCGCAAAGAGCATAGTAACATTGTAGAAAAACTAACTTCTATTAGTGAATGAAATTAGAAAATATTGTAAGATGCAAGGCAATATAAACTAGCTATAATGCTGGTAGCTTATCTCCAAAGTTAGATATGTACATGACGATGATAATGATGATGATAGTGATGAAATTTAAGATGAGGAGTACGAGGAGGATGATGATGAGGATAAGGATGGTATTGATGATGATGATGAACATGATGATGACGATGGAAATCATCATCAAATCAATGACAATGATTAAAATGGGTAAGGTAACAATGTAACTTCCATGTCCATCATTCCAACCAATAGAGAGGGACTTGAACAAATTTTGGGCTTCTAAATTTCACCCAATGGTATTTTTATGAATTTATAATCATTTAAAATGCATGTGGAGATGTATAAATAAATACACAATGGAAATAACTCTATCCACACACACAACACATGCATTTACAAGAGTAATTATCATAGACATAAAAATAAAATCATTTCACATTAGATACAAAGATAATACTTATCTTTAAACAAAGAATATCTAAGCAACTAGTTGTGTAAGAGTTATTTCCCACCCAACCATAGGCGCTATGTCTAACATATATTATTTTTACTAAGAGACCATCCTCAATATGGTCTATGAGGCCACTAGGGAAAAGGACAATTGTAGGATTCTCTCTTATCCCAAAACCAATTATGTTCTCTATGATTAGCCAAAAGATCATATATATGTCTACAATAATTTCACTCAACCATCATAGCCTTAGCTCCAGCAATATCTTCCCCACACATCACCACCTAGGCTTAAGAATCCCCATCACTAATCCATGGCTTTGTCGAGTAATCCATGTTACTAGTTGCATACTAGTGTGTGCATAGAAGGAGTCCAACTAACTTTATGTTGTTGGAGAACAACTTATATCCTTCATTCATGGCTTATCAAGCATTAAAAAGTACCAAAACTCATTGGGTAATGGATCCTAACTTTCATGATCTCAATTATCACCTACATCCATCTCTTTTCCATTCAATTCCATGTCTATGGTTCTAAATTTGAATTTTTTGGTTATACACAGTCTAGTAATTGGTAATGGTATGAACAACATGAAAGAAAAAAATCTAAGTAGTGTAGAAGTGTGCATGCTAATAGTAAAATGAGTGAATGACTCCAAAAGATAGAAGGGAATGGTGACAATACAACTCACATATCTTCTGACTATAGAAGAAAATAACCCTTACAAATGTCATAGGATGATATCCATCAACCCATGCTTCTCTAAATCTATGAGGGTACTTTCCCTTCCAACTTCACAAATGCATTCAATGATTGGATTTAATAGTTAAAATGAATTCATTGGCTCATTTAAAGCACGTGATGGCTATTAGATGAGTTCTAAGCTTGAAATTTGGAAATAGAGTTTTTAATCCCATTGGCCCCCTTTCATTTTTCCCTCTAGTTCTCTTTACATAGCCATCTTGGGCCATAATATTTTTTTCTAACATAACATTTACATATGTTTTGAGTTGGCATGGCAAGAAAACCATACAATCCATTTAAAAATATTTGCATCATACATGCCTAATCATTCACTAGTAGGGCCTTGGAATTGATCTCTGCACTAGGAATCCATACTCGCATATTTACATCATTTATAAAATTTTGATTAATATATTCCAAGTCAAAAACTAGGGTTATTACAACTGATGGCTCCACACACGTCCATTATGAATATTGTAATCCTCTTCGACAACACTCTTTAATAGATGGGACATGCTGGAACATAGTAGACAACCCTGGGACATGAATAAGTTTAATACATTCCCTTCATAATAGACCAAAATAAAAAGAAAAATGAAGCATAACATTGGACAAAAATGATAACGAATTTGAAATTTATCATCTAAATAAATATTGGGAAGGATTCCAACACAAGTCTAGGTGTAACATGTTGGACTTGAATAGATTATGAGTTCCAATAGAATCGTAAAATAAAGGAGACATTATTTGATGAGGTCAAAGGAAAAATTAAAACAAAATATTGTGTGTCAAGATTGATTAGAAGTGATTTTGGAGTATAAAAGAGGAAATGCTTATCCCCATAATTTTGTATGGTTCTACCACTAACTACAAAGAATATAAAGCATTGCATTAACTACATTGAATACCAATTGAATCTATGTGACAATGAAAATGAAGATGATAACGATGATGACAATGGAAATGAGATGAATGATGATTGTGATAATGATGTTGACAATGACAGTTGAAATGGAATGACATTGATGATGCGATTATATAGTGACAACAATTATGATGATGATAATGAAGATGATGATGACAATGATGATGATGACGATGCCGATAATGATAATGATGATGATGACGATGCCGATGATGACAATGATGATGATCACGATGCCGATAATGATAACAATCATAATGACATGAATGACAATGATGATGATGATGAAATGAGGTTGATGATGATGATGACTCCTCGTGATTTTTTTTTTGGTGGGGGTTGTTGTCAAAATATTTCCTTCAAAAATATATTTAGGGGCGGTATTTCTAAGGCCCCTACCCTCTCCCCCAAAAACAAAAGATATGAAATTCTAACTTTTAGAGGTGTTTGTTAAAACACCACCTCCAAAAGTTAAATTATCATGAATTTTAGGGGTAGGTTTCAAAACAAATACCTTAAAAATATATATTTAGGGGTGGTATTTCTAACCCCTCGCCTACAATTCATGAGAATCTAACGTTAGATGCAGTTGTTAAAACTCCACCTCAAAAATTTAATTTCTCATGACTTTCAAGGGGGGTTTACAAAACCACCTTAAAAATATATATTTAGGGGTGGTATTAACCCCCATGGCCAAAGTCATGAGAATTTAACTTTTGATTTCTGTATTTAAAAAACTGCCTCCAAAAGTTCAATTCTCATGACTTCTAGCGGGGTTTTAAAAAAACACCTTAACAAATATATTTAGGGCCAATCTTTCTAAAATAACCCCAAAAGTCATGATAAATTAACTTTTGGAGGAGTCTTTTTAAAACACGCCTCAAAATGTTCAATTCTCATGACTTATTCTAGGATGGATTTTGAAAAATGATTTGAAAATATATTTACAGTTGGTCTTTCTAACCCCCCCCCCCCCCCCCCTCCCCCTTCAAAAAAAAATCATGAGAATTGAACTTTTGGGAGTAGTTTTTTAAAAACTACCTCCAAAAGTTCAATTATCATGACTTTATTTTCGGGGGAGGCAGAGGATCTTAATAGTTTCCCTAAAATCCCTAAAAAAAATAGAGATAGTTTAGCAAGACTGCTACAAACGTAAACTGTCACTAAAAGGGTAAATTGTTGTAGTGAAATCCTCCATGTTCTTCTCATAATAATGTTCAAATAAATGCTTTTTGTTGAAAATACCTTTTGAGTTATTTCCATGTGATATTCTTCTCATTGATATGAATTATTTGTACTAGTTGATCCCACCAAATGGAATATTTTCCCTGCAAATTGTAAATGGAAATTTTATCTTCTATTTTAGAGGAGTAGTTATGTAACTGTTTAATTTAGCAAAGCTTTAGGATCTTCAGGATGGAATGAGTCTCACTGTGAAAGAAGATTGAAGGAGGTAGAATAAATTCAGTACAATGATTAAACAATCACAATGGAAATTGAACAATTAAGAGACAAAATTGGTCAGCATAACATTACTCTCATTATCATTAATCTCAGTAATACAGTGATGATACACCAAGAATAATTTGAATCCAGTAGGTATTATTCAAATTCACCAACTTGGACTGACTCTAGTGCTAACTCAATGTGGGGAAATCACCACTAGAAGCTCACTAATGTAACTCAGGACAACTAAATTAGTTCTCAGTCAATTAACTAAACAAGGTAGGTAGGAAAAGGCACCTAACCTCCTTAAATCAGGAAAATGTGGCACTGGACTAATTGGAGATGAACTAACTAATGCCCATCTAAGGATAACTCAACACAAACTAGGGTCAACTGATGGTGGGTCTCCCAAGACTCATTGTGGGTTCCTAAATTATAGGGATTGGACTCTAGAGCTCCTAAAATCATGCAAAATGGTGCATCAAGTGGTAGGTGGAACCTAGATGAGTTCCCCATGGCACTAGTGAAGTGGCAACAAAGTCCTAAGATAAGAAATGACTTCTAGACTATGGTGGTCAAGGGAGGATTCAGTGTTCCTTTTGTCCTCTTCTTTCTTCTTCCTCTTTTCTTATACATTCATTGTCTCCCTAGCTGAGAGAGATTGATTTTTGGAGGATCTGAGGGCTCCAATATGTATCATCTTATCTTTTCCCTGAATAAGAGATTCTGTGAAGGCATCAAGTGATGAAATTTTCCAATTTGGAGCTGTCAATCTCCTAGAGTGAAAGGTGGATATGAACACTAAGAATTATGGACCAAGTTTGCTCGTAATTGAGAGCACCAATTTCTCGTCCTTGTTTTCAATCCCACACTGCTTGCACTACATGACCGATGATTTTAATTTGGAGAAGATTTGATGGATGGATTCAAATATTTTGGGATGAAGATAAATCGGCTCATTCTCCAGAATATAGCCTCTTAACTCATCCTACTTGCAAAATAGTGATTCGATCTTTTTCCATAATTCCCTTGGAGTTTTTAATCCATCAACATGGAAGAGTAACTCCTTGGAGATATGAATTCACATGAATCCAAATGCTTCATCTAAATTGTTTAAATACTTCAATTTCTCAAGAAGCTGTTGTGATTCGACCTCCTTGCCCATGGTAAACCTGTACAGACCTTTGTTGCGCAACGCAATATACATGTCATCCCTCCAATAAAGATAGTTGAATGGTGTGAGTATCCTAGGTGTCAAGGGTGTTGAAGTCTCCATCTTACAACTTCAAGGAGCAGCACAATTCTTCTAAATTCCTCTAATCTGCAAAAAACACTTCAGTTCGAAGGAAAATCAATTCAATCACTCTACACTTCAACATGTGCACATTCTCTAGGTGCATCGCTCCTGGATAGACTTCTCTAGACAAAATCCAGAGGGAGCAAGGAAAAGATACCAGAAATTATGTGGAACCCAGCTGCTTCTAGTGCATCAATGGAAGTTTCCAAGGATTGAAGTGGGATTGATTACCTACTCTAATACCATGTTTAATTTAACAAAGTTTTAGGATCTTCAGGATGGAATGAACCTCACTATGAAACAAGGTGGATGGAGGAAGAATAAATTCAGTACAATGATCGAACAATCATGGTGGAAACTGAACAGTCAAGAGAAAAAATTAGGAAGCATAAAATTACTCTCATTATCATTAATCTCAATGTAATACAATGATTATACAATGGGAAGAATTCGAATCCACTAGGTATGATTTGAATTCACCAACTTGGACTAACTCCAGTTCTAACTCAATGTGCGGTAATCACCACTAGAAGCTCACTAATGTAACTTAGGACAACTAAATCAGTTCTCAGTTAGTTAATTGAACAAGGTAAGTAGGAAAAGACACCTAACCTCCTTAAATTAGGAAAATGTGGCTCTAGACTAACTTGATATGAACTAACTGATGCCCATCTAAGGATAAATCAACATACAATAGGGTGAATTGATGGTGGGACTCCCAAGACTTAGTGTGGGTTCCTAAATTACAGGGATTAGCCTCTATATCTCCTAAACTCATGCAAACTGGCGCATCAAGTGGTAGGTGGTCCCCATATGAGTTTCCCATGGCACTAGTGAAGTGGCGACATACTCCTGATCTAGGAAATGAATTTTAGACTAAAGTGTTCAAGGGAGGATTATAATTAATCCTAGTAGTAACTAGAGTCATTTCCTCATTCCCAATAGCCAAGATTCAACATATTCTCCTTTCTTATGCTAACCATCGGAAGTGGGTAGATTAATATTCATAAGCTCCCCTTCCATCTCTTCCACGTATCTTCTTTTATGATGTATAAATGACTACATTTATATGTTTTTCTTTGATTCTTCATATGCGTAGGACCTATTGGTTGCATTAGGTGGAAAGGCATAATGCTTAGGAATCTTGGTAGCAATCTTGGAATTTCTGGAACATTCATAGGATCTCTTACTAGAATGTTCTATGTCTTCCTTATCATGGCGTGAGGTCAATCCAACCTACATTTTCCTCTGAAACAAATTCAATCTTTGCATTAGCTAGGTATTCAACTAGTTTTTTTGCTCTTGAGCCATCAATAATATTTCATTATCAACTCTACAACTTTGTACTACCATGCTTAAGATTTTCATAATTTCCATCAACTCTATTGGTTGATTGTTATATATGTTCCCATTATAATTTGTTTCCTCATTTCCCACATTTATAGTATGACCTTTGGATTCTTATTCCATACTATATGGAAGTTCCCCTTCTCCCATTTTTACTTCTTCAGTTTTGTTCTATATTGTGTTAACTGCAAACTTGTAGCTTGTAGAAAATTTTGTACTTGGAGTCTGCAAGGTGTTCATACATCAAATCTATCAGTTAAACTTTATTTCCAGCATTCAATAAAAATTTCATTCATATATAAGAATTCTGGAAATTATTAATTTGACAATTTTGTCAAAATTAGCCATGGACCCTTTTTCAGCCCAATTTTGTTAGAGGATATAACACAATTATTCCTGATCTAATTATTGTAGATATAATTTCCAATGATTTCACCCTTTCAATTTTGAACTTAGAGATAAAAGTTACAGTTCTCCATAATTGCATTTTTACCCAATTTTGCACTATTCCTATAGCTGAACTTAATCTCAGAGACCAAATTCAATGATCTATAGAAGAAAATCCATGAAGAACTGCAAATTGTTTTATATTGGGGGATTTAATATCCCATAATATTTTAAGTACTCGAAAACCTCCAGATACCTCATATAATCACCATCCAATTTTTATTAAATTATGAAATTGTCAACTTTTAACTTTTACATTTTCTCCAGACTTGGAAGTTTTGGGAAAATTTTTTATCTCACAAACAAAAAATTTCTAGAAAAAATACCTTGAACCAAAGTTGTTCTTCTCGATGAGTAGGGAAAATGTTGAGTTCATAATATTTTCTATTTTTTCCATCTGTGATTAGTTTTATCTACACCAAATTTTCCAAAATCACACTATTGCATGCCTAAATAGTGTATGTTGTCCTACCTGTGCACCTAGGTAGGCCAACAAATTTATCAATGTGCCTAGACTATGACTACATCATAACAGATTCAACCCTAATCGATCCTTCGTCCATTCATTAGATGTGTGTCTTCAAAAAACACTAATTCAATTAAACAAAATTGAAGAATGGATCTGTGCCCCTCACTAGAATTATGCATTCTTCCTTAATGGCATCAAAATATTGTTCATTACATTGAATTATGAGCTAATATGCTCATGTTATGGCCAAAACAATTTTTGAGCTCTATACTTTTTTATATACTTTCCTAATTTCTGTTGATGTGGCGTAACATGTGGCTTTCCCTATGGTAGTTGGGTCCTACATGTCATCTCCATATTTTTCCATTTAGTTTCTTTCCCTTACCTTGTCATCACCTAGTAGTCCAATCCAATTATTAGCAAGTCCATACCCAACATCAGTTTAGGCTCTTGACATAAATGGTTTTTCAAGTCCACAAACTAAAATGTAGCCAAAATGAATGTGGGAATGCCACATCAAAGTAGTGTTTTTACATTTTTTTCTCATATAAATTAAATTAAACCTCATGAATATTCACAAGCTAAAATGAATATGAGTTTTTGATCTCTGTAAGAATCCAACTATCTGGTCTCCTCCTGTCTTTGCATCTTTATTCACATCATGATCATATTTGTACTCATCTTATGTGGTTGGTCCACTTCACACCCCTTTGTCAATGTGGAACTTCCACATCATTTTGGATGCATCTGGCACCTCCATGTCACATTGTCCATGTGGCATTGGTAAGGCCCACATCAAATGTTTCCAAAGAAAATGATTTTTTTCTTAAACACTTAAATTTTAATTTTTTATGATTGTGAAGTGGCTAGCCCAAAATTACACTTGGAACACCTCCATCAATAGGTGTCTTCATGGACTTCACACCTAGCCTTCTAAAACTGAAAATTTTCTACCTAATATCAGAACTAATCATCTTTGGCACTAGTTCCTATTTCTCAAAACTTTATCTCATACATTTTTTCAAACACTTCTCATGCAACCTATAATTTTTCTTGTAGAATTCAAATATGACCCATTCAATCCCAGTGCTACAATCTATCACATATTATGTATCCTCTTACACCTTGGAGACCACAAGTTACTCAAATCTTTGTATAAATTATGCCTAGTCAATAATTGGTGGAACTAGATGGTCCTACACCTTGTGTTCTAACATCATCTAAGGATGGCTCCAAATAAAATGCTACCACAAACACACTATGCTAAAGTAAATTGCATATCAATGATGATATCACAGTACTGATGGCAATAATCTTGTCTCCAAAATAAGATGGTTTAGGGGGCGGGGTGATTAGGCATGTCACATACTCAGTAGCCTCTCTACATTGTGGAGACCAAGAGTACTCAATAAATTATGCCTTTGATACAGAATAAGAATTTTTCTTTCAATTGGTTTCATATTTTGTTAATTAAACATTGAAAGTAAATATAAATATGGTAGTGCATTCACCAAATATACTTATTATAATTTATGTAAGTATTTATTTCGTGAATGCATTCATATCATGCTCAGTAAATCCATACATATAATCATTTCCATTAACTTTAAATTAACAAAAACATAACATAAAATACATTCCATGCCATTCAAATGCATTGTGTACTTATCTTTATAATGTCCTCCAACAAGCATCAAGTTAAGGACGTTTCTCCCATTCGTAGGAACTATGTCAATCTATCTCTTTCTTTTATAGATGCGGCCCCCGCGTTGGGGATATCAATCTGCAAGGGTTGAAATCCCAATTTATTCTCTCAAGCACACTCCCACGCAACAACATTTACACTACCCACTAATGAAGAAACCCCCTCCACAATTGTCTCCACCCCTTCACTCTTTCCCCATCATCCTACACAATATAAGGGATGACACCCCCTTCTCTACTCCACGGTCCCTCACGTTGTCCTCGTCCCTTTCTAGTGCTCCAGCACAAACTTACTCGAGAATCTCCATCTCAAGGTACCAAATCGCATAGCCTTAGGCTAATTCTCTCTCGCAAGGGAATAAAACCCAGTGGCACCAGATTCTTTAGGTAACTCTTATTAGAAAGTATGAATTCATAGTATTCTCCTTTGTCTTCCCAGCCCGAGCTTAGATGTTATGCTCTTTCCTTGAATGTTGGAGTGAATGAATGACTAGAAAATGAGTTTCTCACATTATGTATGCATAGTTTTTCCTTGAGATGTTGCTTCCCCTTGAGAGGTCAATTTCCCCTCGTAATACTCAATTAACGTAATTAACCCTTTATTAAAAAAGTGACCCTTATAAGCATGTTGAGGGAAATTGGGTTAAAAATGCTAATGAAGTCTATGTACATAAGATAATATTCATTTTTAACTAGGGTCAACACTCCTTATCCCCCTCTCACTTCCCCCACCTATGGATTCATATCCCCTTGCCTCTTCGTCGTCCTTCTTCAACTGCAGATGTTAGGGATATTTTTTTATATTAAAAATAAAAATTTCTCTCTCACACACACACACAAATATGTAGTCATCCTAGACCATTCATGTCTAACTTCTAGCCTTGGCATATTTACATCTTGGAATAGAAAACGAGATGTTACAAGGCATATGCCTAGGAGTGAGCATCCCTCACAATGGGTTATGCATATCTCTTTCTTGATCTTGTGTAGAGCTAAGAGCAATCCCTTGGAATTCAGCAATGTCAAAATAATTAATACAAAAACCCTAATAAAATCAACCCATAATTTATAAACAAGATACAAGAGAACCTCCTCAACATTGCAAAAGCTTTATTAAATAAAAATAAAATTAATCTTTCTTTATTATTATTTATAAATTTTATAATGTTTAAATACATTCATGATAGTAAATGATTTTCAATATTCCAAAATGACCCATTATGAATTTAATTAATATAGATATTTATTTTTAAACTATTGGAAATAATGATAGTATAAAGCATTAAATATTTAGAATTTAAATGATCTTTATCATATCTCAATGTGATCTCCTTGAGATCTTCGCGAAATATGGTTAACTATTATCAAATAAAAATAAGAAACATGAACATATAATTTAATTTTTATGTGTCCATTTCAATGATGGTTGTTGACCTAGTTTTATGGGTTATTGAATTCCTTTCTCATAAAAACATTTTTCTTTTAAAACTTATTTTAATAATATTGAAATAATAATAATACATAAGAAAATACTGGACTTGGTGAAAACATGGAAAGCAAAGAAAAAATGTTTTGTTTGTTTGTTAATATTAAAAATGGGAAAACTTAGCATATCACAATTGCCTAGGCTTTATATCATAGTCAAAAGACCAAAATAGTTTTAAAGACCAATCATATAATTTTTTAACACTTAATTTTAAACCATACATAACACCAAAAAAATTTCTTAATTACAAAATTTGACAAAGCTATAACATTCAATTTTTTATATATATAATTAAAATTAAAAATCAATAAAATTGATCTTAATTATATGCAATGAAACTTTTGTTACTCATATTATGAAAGAGATAAAATATGTAAGCCAAAGCCATAACACTAATAAGGAACGTCCATATAATGGAACATGGCCGTCAAAAGGACTAGGACATTGTAAAATGAAGACAAGAACACGAATAACATTAAATGACAAAACTATTAAAAGTTAAAACAAAACTATGCAAATTCACTGTAGATTGTGATGGGTTTTTATTTTAGTATGTTTTATTAGTTATTATAGAAAGAATTTATTATTTTTTAATGAATTATAATATGTTTTATGTTTATTGGGTTGGAGGGTGGATTGTTATCTTTATGGTTAAAGTTCAAATGATATATGTATTGATTGAGTAAATTATACAATCTTATATATTATATATGTTGATTCTCCTAAATAATTGTAAAATTTTAAAATATTAATTTAAATAATTGTAAGTTAAATATGAGATATTTTGATTTTAATTTTTTTTAAGTAAAGTTGAACTTTAATATATATTTTTAATCATATAAATGATAATATTAAATATAACAATATTTAATTTAATAAAGGATAAAGGTTAAGATTAATTTAATTTAAAATATAAAAAAAAAAGATAATATATATTTTTTTGTTTGTTAGTTTGTTGAGGACTTGTGATATCCCAAGATAGTATAAAGGTCAGGCCACACCTACTTTTAGAATTGATGATTTTTTGAAAATATACTTAATTTTAACCAAATTTGTTTATCCTCTTGATGAATAAACTTAGTTTTCTAATAAATTTTAAATTTAAGGAGTTCATTGACCCTAATTTAGAAGATCAAAGGTATCTCTTGGAGTAACTAGTTCAAGGAAGAAAATTGCTACACCCAAGATTAGAACAAACTCTCATGAGCTTTATATCAAAATTGGGCATTGGTCTATTCCTAAAACTCCATGGGCGTAAAGGGTTTGTCATCTTTGTGTGTCTTTGAGCGTTGAGGATGAAAATCACTTTCTCTTAGAGTTCCCTGCTTACACCCACATTAGATCTGAGTTTTATAGTACATTTGTTACAATACAAGCCTTTCTAACCTCCCAACTAGCCAAAACTATAGTGAGCTCAGAAAGCTTTTCACAAGTTTTTTGAGCACATGAATAAAATTTTAAAGAAAACCAAGTAATACCCTTCTTAAGGTCCGATAGACCAAAGTTCGTCGTCATCGTCATCGGGAACGATCATCATCAAAAGTTTAGAATTTTATTTATTTAATAATCAAGCCATTCATACTAAAATAAATTCATCAAATTTTTCTTGCAAAACATGTACTTTGTTTCTATCAAAATCCTATAGCGTTTTGGTTAATAGATTTATGAATCTATATAAGAAAGAAAATATTTTTTTTTTAATATTATTTTTATGTTTAAAAAGCTTAAAGAGAAGTGTTCCTAGTTCACCATAGTTTTGAGGAGTTAGAAGGTTAGATAAGTTGGTGTTGGAGCAAAGATTATGGAACTAAGATTTAATGTGGGTGTAGGAAGGGCATTTTAAGAGAAAGTGATTTTCATCCTCAACGCTCATAGACTCGTAAAGACAAATCCTTGAACCCACAACATTTTAGGGGTTATCCAACATCCACTTTAAAGCTCATAAGAATTCATTCTAACCATAGCAATATTTTTTTTCTGTATAAGCTAGTTAAGAAAGAAAGATAATATTAATCATAAATATGATCTCTTTATAGTATCCTAATTTTTTTTTTTTTAAATCTCTTTATAAATAAATATCAACTAGATTTTTTTTAATTAATTAACTATTTTGTATTTGTTTTTATCATTAAAAACATTCTTCACCACCCCCCACCATACACACTTTGCTTCTTTTATTTAATATATTTTACATATATTATTTAAAACTCCAAATGATGAAGCTTCTTCTACTTCCTTTATTTCATTTTTTTGGTCTTCTATGTTTCTCTCTATATATATTATATTGGATTTATGATTTTTTAATCATAATTACTTTTATTTGACATATATATATTAAATAAAATATTATTTTATTATCATTATGTTTGAGTCATACCAATCCTCAACTGGTTAGATTTTGGATGTTACTTTTCAACTAGCTCAACCCTAAGGATAATTGAAGTTAAGTTACTTTGATGATGAGACACACACTAGGAAACCCACACTTTAACTAAATGTGCTAACAAAAATTGACTTATATTAATTAAATTATGAAAAAAATTAAAATAAAGTTTTAAAATTAATTTTATATTTAAAAATGGTGCTGTAAAACTCTTATAAAAAATGGTTTTTTTGTTTTTGTTTCCTAAATAAAATTAAACATAAACTTATAAGTAGTATTCAAAAAATTTATATTTCAAAAAAAATACAAATATAATAACATAATATTATAAAAATTATTTTTTATATTTTATTGATGAATTTTTTTGATAAAAACAAATAAAGTTAATTTTTTTATTATTAGATTAATAATTTAAAATTTCTTATAATACAATTGGTTTTGAATCCTACAAGATGATTTGGAGGAGACACTTAGTTCCACAAATCAATTTATCTAGTTCAAATCACATAGTAGTAGATATACATGAGGTGTATTGGTTAAAATTTATATGTAGATTTTTTATTTTTTATATGAAAAAATCTTATTTTTATATCCATGATATGAATCAAGAAAATGATTGCATCCATCTTTTATGTCCATAATTGAAGGGACATTGAATGGACCTCAAATGCCTTAGAAAGTACTAAGAGCATATGACAAAGATCAATCTATTTCACCAAAAGAGACCAAAAAAACAACCACAAAGTACATAAAATGTCATAATCTGATATCAAAAGGCCACTATAGAATCCTAGTGAACAAGTGACAATTCCTTAATTCCTCAAAATAAAGAGAGCCCTCCTCCAAAGTGAAAGCCTCTTTAGAAAGACGATCTGACTCTATATTAAATTCTATATTGATATGTTGAAAATGGATATCATTAAAGGCCTCCAGAAATCAAGATTGATCCTCCTTTGCCACCAGCCAAGAGTGAGCACCATTAATGAAGCTTTATTAACCACACAATCCATTATGACTTTGGAATCCCACCTATAGATGAGACAATTTTTTTACTTTAGCAAACTTAAGGAGACACTATAGAGATAAAAGCTTAACTCTTGTATTGGTCCCATTCTAAGACAAAGTATGGTTATTTTCCATCCTCAAAACCACCCAGCACTACATTTGTCATAGGATTCTTAATAGCCCCCATCTAAGTAACCAATAGGAACATTGTCTTCAAATATTGAAAAATTCACCTGCATGTACTTTGCCACCACCTTCTTTTTTAGACCTTCAAAGAAAGAACCATCAATTTTCTACACCACAAAATTTGCATTTGGCTTCCAACCTTCAAAAAGTACCTTAATCATTTGCTTCCAAATGCCCCAATAAAAAAAACTAGGAAATTCTTTGAACTTTCTTTTAGCCTCACTATTCAACCAGATTTCAAAGCTATGAGCTAAGGACACAACTATCCAACCCCAAAAATATATTATACGAAATAAGAATAAAGTTGCGGGGTTCGCTATTTTTCCCCTAAGCAAATCCCAAGCTCTAAACTTAAGAATATCTCTAAGAACCTACCACTTTTGTTTAGCAAAAGAACCATGAATGAACATATGGCTTACAATCTCCTCAGCATTTAAACATAAAAGACATACATTAGGCCCCTAACCTTGCTTCAAAAAGTTCCCATATTAAAATTTTATTAGCAAAATACCAAGAAAGGAAAAAACACTTTTGTTTAAAAAGACATTACCACTTCCATATAGCAACATACCACCATAAATCCTGTTCATCACAACAAAAGTAATACAAAAACTCTATAATTACTTACCATTAAAAACATTCCACAACCACAACAAATCATCATTTTCATTGTTTACAAATACCTAAGCTTTGTAATCACTTGCCATTAAAAACATTTCACAACCACAACAAATCATCATTTTCATTGTTTAAAAATACCTAACTGTTTCAGGCCCTTCACATAACCACCCATTCAATTCCCAAAGGCCACACCAAGCCTAAAGAACCGGCCTTCAACCATCCCATTCAATTCCCAAAAGCCCCACCAAGCCTAAATAACTAGCCTTTGAATCATCATTCCTCGCGTAAGAACTAGCCTTCAACTATTGCTCGCTTAGATTAGGACTAAAATTTGATATGAAGACTTGGTGTAGTCTGCTTAAACCTTTAAACCTTTGATCTGTAGCTCCTTGTCAAGGCATCCGACAACTTGTACAAGTTTGAACCATTAACCCTTTGAACCACCAATCCAAGGGTTGAGACCCAACTTAACCTTTTTGCCATCACCAATCTTCTGGGCCAACCATTAGTTTAATTTTTATCAACGTTCTCTATTTTCCACATAAAGGTTCTTGCCCTCCCATCAAGTTTAAATTTTGAATACCGTTTTTTAAATGTTCACAGGAAAATATACGATTACCCCAGAAACTCTTACAAGTACACGTTAAACATTAAATAATAACGGAGCTAGAGTACTCTAATCATAACGAGCAAGTTGAGTTGATCGTAGGTCAATGACTTTTGGAATCATCCATCAACTACCCATTTACACCAACCAACCATACAGTTTAATTTGAAATGCACTGCTCATCCTGTACACAACGACAATCTACGCTCGGAGAGAGAGGGGGTACTGAATCAAGTGTTCTTCTATAAACTTCTCTATAAAATTTGGAATGAAAAAAAAAATTCAGTGTGCATTTTCCCTTCTGCTGTTGCAGATAATACAATGGAGAGGCGAAGGAATTGGTGTAGACGATTGGATTTCGTAGCTATATTTGTTATGATTTGCTTAACCTCCGTTGCTGCACGCCTGGCATCATTTTCGGAGGATTTCCAAGTGACATGGGCAGTTGACCATGTAAAAACTATGGCGGACAACTCAATTGAGCTCATATTGGATCAAAATTCAGGTGGGTTTTGCTCTAACTTCCTCTGCTAATGTTATGGTGCGGGACAAATTTCCAGTTCCAAGAAAATATATTCTTGCAGCAAACCCTAATGTTATAGTTCAGGACAAGTTTCCAGTTCCAAGAAAATATATTCTTGCAGCAAAACCTAATGTTATAGTTCAGGACCAGTTCCAAGAAAATATATTCTTGCAGCAAACCCTAATATGTAATTTTCATTGGGCTGAGCAGGGGCAGGATTTACATCCAAATATCAGTACATGTTCGGGCTTGTGAGCATGGAAATAAAACTTGTGCCAGGTGATTCGGCGGGGACAGTCACTGCCTTTTATGTAAGCATGCAAGCATCTCAGTTTTGAAAATTTTCAATCTTAAATAGGATTTGGGTTTTGTGATCTGCATATAGTGATGATGATTAACATCCATTGAGACCAACTTTGGTTTATCAGTTCTTAAGAAGGATAATACTTGGTTTAATTTAAAATATTGTTCCTATGCTCGAAAAGCTTGTTAAGAAGCTCACTATAGTTTTGACAAGTTACCAGGTTAAAGGTTTGTATTGTAGCAAATAATATGAAACTAAGATTTAATGTAGGTGTAAGCAAGGCACTCTAACAGAAAGTGATTTTCATCCTCAACCCTCATAGACTCACACAGATGACAAACCCTTTCAGCCCATGAAGTTTTAGGAATAAACCAAAGCCTGTTTCACTAAGGAGTTCGTGAGAATTTAGTTTTAATCTTGGTTATATCAATTTTTTAAGGATAGATACTTTTGATCTTCCAAGTTAGCATTAATGAACTCCTTATAGTATCTTAATTTTCTCAGCTAAAATTTCCTCGCAACAGAATTTCTCTTATAATATCTTAAATTGAAATATATATGATACTAAATTGAAATATATATGTAGATGAGGTCAGACAGAGAGGAAGTACGAGATGAATTGGATTTTGAGTTTCTGGGGAACAGATCAGGCGAGCCCTATACAGTCCAAACAAATATCTACGCTCTCGGGAAGGGTGATCGAGAGCAGAGAGTGAATCTCTGGTTCGACCCTTCGCTGGAATTTCACAAATATTCCATCTTCTGGAATCATTACCATATTCTGTGAGTATTACTTGAAACCTGTTTCAATTCTTCGGCGTTGTGTACCAATTAATTTTGTTGATTAGATTGTTCTTGTGCCTTTCTTCGAGAACCGGGATTTATCCATGAACGGAATAATGCAGATTTTCTGTGGACGATATTCCCATTAGGGTTTACAAGAATAACGAAGTGAGCGGCGTTCCATTTCCGGGGAATCAAAGCATGGGGATCTTCTCTACTCTATGGGATGCAGATAGCTGGGCGACTAGGGGAGGGCTGGAGAAGATCGACTGGAGCAAGGCGCCATTTGTGGCTTCTTACAGGGATTTTGAGATGGATTCCTGCCAGTTCCCGGGCAACAGTACTAGTTGCGCGTCTAATACCAACAATTGGTGGGAAGGGTTGAGATACAGTACGCTCAGCCCAAATCAAGCGAGGCTGTACAAATGGGTGAGGTTGAATTACATGGTTTATGATTATTGTACAGACAGGTCCAGGTATCCAGTGCCTCCCATGGAGTGTACTGCTGGCATCTGAACAGTATCTCTTAACGCCATGAACGCCGAGTAATTTGACTTTGGAGATCACGATGATTAATGGAAAATATCATAACGGAGCGGATGTTTTCGATAAATTTGAGCCATAGTAGCATAATTCGGTTCCTATTGGCATTTTGTGTACAATAATTTTGAATAAATTTTGATTTTTGTAATATTGGATTTTTAATAAATTTTGATTTTTTTATTTTTGTAATATTTGATTTTTGAATAAATTTTGATTTTTGTAATATTGGATCTATGTGTACTACAGGTTAAATTTTAAAATTAATTTTGAAAAATCAAATTATAATTATTAAAAGACTATTAAATAAATATCTTTTAATTTTATATTTAGTAATTCAATTTAATAAGAATAAAATATGCCCATGAAAATAAATATGCAATTATTATAGCAACAATAGATTTATTGGTTACCACCATTTAACTAAGGTTTATTTAAATCTTAATCAAGATGTATTTAAGCATATCAAGGTACACCGACCATAAAATGATTCAGTGATGCATATTTGTTACACTTGATTTAATCTTATTGATTCTCTCAAATAAATCTAAAATACAAAATAATATCTAAATACCTATCAACATAGTTAATTCTTTTATATATATAATTAATTTCTTTTAATAAAACAATGAACAAAATCTATATCTTATCTTATTTGGGTGACTAATAATTTAATTAAACAAATCCAAAAAAATCTCATCTTTAAACTTTTTAGTTGATAAATAAAGATAAAAACATTTACCCTTACCAATAACATCATTTAATGTTACGAAATCAAGGACATTGACTAACTTTAAAATAATTTCCTCTACACAGAATTGGCCCATTGAAATCATATGATGTTACGAAATCAAGGACATTGACTTTGTTTCTCATAATTTTGATTTAAACTCTAGTCATGCTTGGACATTGTTAGTGACATCATTATTATCCTTTATTAGCGACATCGTTATCATCAATATTTATATAATGTTTTAATTTTTTTAATTTTAAAACATAAAATTTATGAAAAAATGATATTTTTTTTAAGTGTTATTTTAAAAAATTTACTATCTGAGTTGGAATAAGTTGATTTTTTTGGCACTATTTTTATTAAAAAAATTAAAATTTTAAAAAATTCAATTTACAATTGTTAAGTTTTAGAATTTTAAGTAATCCATAAGTTTTTTAAAAGGATTTAATAAAAATAAACTATTTTTTCCTGTATCATTGCATCATTTTGATAAAATCATGTTGAATTTTTTTAAAATTCAAATTACAGTTATCAAATTTTAAAATTTTGAGTAATTCGAAAGTTTTTAAAGGTGCTGGCTACTTCAAACTGTTTCGTTTTTAAACATCTCCTTTGCTTAAAAAATGATAATCTTAAAAAGTGATAAAATAATGTAAAGTCTTTACACGTATATTTTAAATTTTCTTTGAAGCTATAAATGATATCTTTAGAAAGTGAATTAATGCTGAAATGATATTATGTAATGCGAATTAATGTTGAAATGATATCTTTAGAAAGTGTTTGACTCTGGCACGACATACATTCTTGCCGTGGACTTCTATTTTTCATCCCTGCAAACTTTGCACGAGAAAATTTGGATGCTAACAGTGGTTGAAAAATACAGTACATGTTATTGGGCATTAAATGCGATGGCCATCTCATTGTGCGTTGTTGAATCTTTTCCAGATTAAGATCCAATAATGTACATCCAACAACGCACAGTGCGACCGCAGTGGCATTTAATGCCCAATAACATGTAATATATTGTTCGCCCTAACCGTGCAACCGCTAGAATTTTGGGGAAGGCGATTTTTCAGCGTATTTGATATTTTTTTTTTGCTCTTGCCTTTGGCTAAATCTAAGTGACCTTTAGCTATTCAAAAAGTTTCATGGACTTCTTGGGGTCGATGTGCTTTAAATTAGGCATGAGTTAGCAATACACTTTGGTCCATGAAAAGGGGTATGGTTAGAAGGACTTGGTTACGCATGAGTTTATTAGTATTTGGTTTATTATTTCTTTCCAATACAATATAAATTGATGGATAAGGTTATGACTATTTAATTCGTAATGTTATTAAAATAAATCCGTTTCCTTTATAAGAATCAGGTGATTTCTATGTAGAAGATGAATTTGGATATTTTAAAAAAAATTGTGTTATTTTTTAGTTGAAAAATAATTTTTTTTTATAATTTTGTTTATAGAATTGGGAGATTCTATATAAAAGATAAATTTGAGTATTTTTATAAAAGAAAACATTTTATTTTATATTTTATTGAAAAATGTTTCTTATAGATGATGATGACGACGACTACGGTAGCGGCGGCGGCTAACATCCCCTAAGACCAAACTTTGGTGTATCGGACCTAAAGAAACGAATTATTTAGTATGTTTTAAAATTGTATTTCTATGTTCAAAGAGCTTGGAGAGAAGCATCCCAAGCTCACTATAATTTTGACATGTTAAAAGGCTACGAAGGTCGGTATTGCAACAAAGATTATGAAACTAAGATCTAATATGGGTGTACGCAGGGCACTCTAAGAGGAAGTGATTTTTATCCTCAATGTTCATATTCTCAAAGAGATGGCAGATCATTTCCACCCATGGTGTTTTAGGAATTTTCCAACTACCTGTTTGACTATGGATCTCATGAGAGTTTGTTCTTATCTTGTCTATATTTTTTTTTTCTTTGAACTAGTTAAAATAGAGAGATGCTTTTGATCTTCTAGAGTAGGGTTGATGACCTCCTTATAATATCTTAATTTTCTTTTAGCCTCTAAATCTTTCTCACACCACATTTTCTCTTTAAACTTAGAAGCAACTACATTTTTAATGTTATTAATATTTTGCAATGCAACATTTTCGTCGATCTCACAATGGTTTAACCAGGCCTTGGTGTCTTTATACCAACCTCGCTTGAGCCTTTGGTGGTTTTGGATGGAATTTAAAGTTAGCTTAGGAAGTCTATGGTCTCCCACGTTATTGATTTTTATTCTTATACAATAGG
This sequence comes from Pseudotsuga menziesii, assembly GCA_001517045.1. Taxonomy (NCBI): domain Eukaryota; kingdom Viridiplantae; phylum Streptophyta; class Pinopsida; order Pinales; family Pinaceae; genus Pseudotsuga; species Pseudotsuga menziesii. The sequence goes on from LPNX010607640.1 coordinate 279,490, forward strand.
AGCCTAGTCATAGATAGGCTCTCGATAGGGGAAATACCCACTTCTATAAAGAGAATAGCATAGGGTGTATTGCTTTTAATGCATACCTTGTCACTGGAAACAGTTTAATATGACGAATAGAAAATGGTCAAAAGGTTTTTGTAGGACCCAAGGCGAGGATGTGGAGGTCGTCATATTTTACCAATCGATTCTAAATTGTTTGCAAGAGAGTGATATTATTGTTCTTAGAACGATCATGGATCCCCTCTCAACTTCTATTTGATAGTTGATATTTCATTATTATCATGATATCAAAATTATTTAAAAAATAATAACTCATAAATTTATTATATTTCATAGACTTTTTAATATTAAATACTAAAATTTGGGATTGAATTCTTTTTAGAGAGTTTTGGAGAAAGATTGAGCGAATCCATAAACCTATTATAATTTGCAATCTTAAAATTAAAAACACTAGTTAAATCCATAATCATTTTATAACTCACAATCTTATCATTAAAAGCAGTAGCTATGACTCTACCTAATTTACAAGAAAAAATAAACCAGATAGATCCATCTTAAAAGGGGATCTACGAAATGCCTAGATGGTTCAAATCTATTTAGAGTGCAAATGTTGATGAAGGGTTTTAATTTATCTAATTTGTATAATTATATGTGTGTGTGTGTGTGTGTGTGTCATTGTAAATGTTTTAAATCTAATTTGAGTCGACATGTTATTTTTTATAATATTTTATTATGTTTTTAAAAAGATACGTTTCAACTTGAGAATGAACACAGAAGGATTTACACATACCCTACTGAATTGACTTCTTTGGTGCAATAACTTGGGAGACCAGATACTTATGAAAAGTGTTGTAAATTCCACTCAAAACCACCTAAGACTCAAGCAAGGTTGGCATAAAGATGACGAAAATGTCACCTTATAAAATATAGAGGATATTAAAAATATTATTATTTCGAAGTTCAAAGAGAAGCTCTGGTGTGATGAAAATTTAGATAATAAAAGAATATTAAGATATTACAAGGAGGTCATTATCCCTAATCTTGAATATCAAAATTCTCTCTCTGTTTTGTAAAGAAGAAGATCCACATAGCTAAACCAAGAATGAATTGGTATCATCTTTATGATACATGATGATGAAAAAAAGCACTTAGCAATTCGACCAAAACCAACCAATACTGGTCTAAGTTAGGAGAAGCCATTTTAATGATGACCATAAGGGATATTAGCTTTTTAGCTTTTGAATACTATTTAAGTGGAAATCATAGTTTTTATCTTGGAGTAAGATACAACATTGTTTGTTATTGGATAACTAAAGCTCATATTCTTATGACATAATGAGCCAAACGGTGATGGCAATAAGGGATCCCTGTCATGACCCCTCCGCTAAATGCACTTGAGGCATGCTTGACAAAAAGACATGCTAGAAAGGTGGGGCGCACTCCCAATAAGTTCGGTCAAAAGCACCATACAAGCAACTCGATAACCACCTTGGCAAGACGCGTGATGGGAGCATTCCTCGACAAATGCACACACACATGCACAAGCAAGCGTCCATGACTAGTGGCAGCACTGGGCATTAGTCCCATCTCAAGGTGGGCGTGGTAGAACAGGGCAACAAACAAGCATCGGCTCAGAATGAAAATGTCAGCAGAAATGGGAGGAAAGATCACAAAGGTGGGCGACGAGCTTCCTTCTGGGACACGCTAAGTAGGAACGTTCCCACACATGGGACGCGCTCCTAGTATAAAAATCCCCAAGGAACTCATCCAAAAACAAAGAAGGAAGAGGTTCGCTAACAAGAAGAGAGCTCTGATTTCAGGGGTTAGAGGACCGAGCATCTGCAGGCAGGAGGCAGACTATTCTCTTTATATTTCCTGTAAAGACATGTTGTTGGTTTAGCCACGCCAAAGCTCTGTCGGTTTGGAAAATCCACTGATGTACCTTCTTCTATATTAATAAATATAAACAGGGTTCGCTAGTTTTGGAAACCACGCCCATACAATTGATAGACGTGTTAAGGGTGACAATTGATAGACGTAGAGGATTCCCTTGAGTTGGCCATGCCCTCAAGGACTATCTCGTGTAGTGCCGTATGGTGCTATCTGGATCGTCCTAAGACACGTTGTGCTTGGTTTTGACAGATGGTATCAGGGCGTTCACTCTGGGCGCTCCACACCACTGAGACACCGAGAAGAAATATGCTACGAAGGATGAGACGAAGGTGATAAAGAGCATGGACTCTCCTCTTTCCAGAACCTGATCCAAAGGTGTTGAGATGACGGTCCCTTACCAAGTGAGACGAGGACCGTCGGTGATGAGATCCTTTCTTTGGCATCGAGGGAAGAGGACGCAGCGCAGTGGAAGGAAGCATTGTCAGAATGTTTGCAGGTGGACACAACAGAAGTTGTGAGGAGACGGAGCCAAAAATCCATAAGTGCCCAAGTGCACAGATGTGGGAATGGTGTGGGTGAGTGGAGGAAGGGAGGCACTGTAGCATGGTGCGCTACATCATAGGGCGCTACAGCAAAGTGTGTTGCAACGCGGTGCATTCTCGCGATGATGACAGAAGAAAATTGTTGCAAGGTGAAAGGCAGTCGCTATCACCTCGGCGCCATGAAAAGTGGCCAAAAAGCGCTAAGTTTTATCGATGTCATGGTGAACGAGAAACAAGAGAAATGCCTAGTTGACACGGGTGCTTCTCACAAATTCATGAAGAAAGAAGTTGCAGATGAAATAGGGATGAAGAAGAAGAACTACTACGTTAGCATCAAAGAATTGAACTTGTAGGCTAAAGTTGCGGCAAGGGTTTCTTTCGGAGTACATGTTTAGTTGGGTCACTGGAAAGGAAGGGAATATTTTACAGTGATGCCTCTCAACAACTTCGAGATGATACTTGGATAGGATTTTTTACAAAGACATCAAGCGATGCTACTACAGTTTGCAGACAAAGTGGTGATCCTAATTGGGAGAAAGGCGAGTAGTGCACACCATTATAGCAAAGAAGGAATACATGATGAAGAAAGTCGCTTGACGGTCAGGGTCACAAATTTATGTTGCAATGTTGTTAGACGAGGCTAATACGAGAAGTGTGGTGAATCCTATGCCCCCTGTCCTCTCCAACCTATTGTCCAGCTTTGCGTACTTGATGCTTGAAGACTTATCGAAGGTGTTGCCTCCGAGAAGAGTAGTGGATCACCAGATTGAATTGGAGGTAGGATGCAAGCCTATAGAAAAATATCCATACAGACTATCGAGATCGAAGTTGGAGGATATGAAACAATAGCTAACCGATCTCATCGATGTTGGTTTCATAAGGCCTTCAAAGTCGACATATGGTGCCTGAGTGCTGTTTTAGAATAAGAAGGATACTCCAAGATTAAATATGTGCCTGGACTACAGAATGTTGAATAATCAAACCATCAAGAATCAGTAACCATTTCCATTGGCGGCTAATTATTTTGAGAAGTTGGCTAAGGAAAGGGTGTTCTCAAAGCTAGATTTGAGGCATGGTTACTACCAAGTCAGAATTGTAGAAGGTGACGAGCACAAGACAATGTGTGTAACTCGGTATGGGAACTTCGAGTTCCCTGTTATTCCATTTGGGATGTGCAACGTCCTTGCGACATTTTGCACGTTGATGAATGATGTGCTACGACAGTTTTCATACAAATTGGTTGTGTTGTATCTAGATGACATCGTTGTCTACAGTAAAATGATGGAAGAATACAAGCGACATTTGGCACAGGTTTTTGAAGAACTGTGGGAGAACAATTTGTGCTTGAATGCATCCAAGAGCATGTTTGGGAAAGAAGAGATTTTGTTCCTAGGCCATAGAATTGGACATGGGAAGGTCCACATGGACAACATAAAACTTGTTGTGATCCAAGATTGGGACGAGTCGTGGACAATGCAGGAAGTGCGTAGCTTCCTCTACTTGATGAACTACTACTACAGGTTTGCAGAGAGCTACTCTAAAGTGGTTGCACCTCGCACATAGTTCATGACAAAGAACAAAGAATCAAAGTGATTAGAAAAGTGCCAAGAAGCGTTTTACGAACTTAAACACAGACTTGCAACCGATCTGGTGTTGCGGTTTCCTGAATTTGAGAAATAATTTGAAGTGTAAACGGATGCATCAGACTTCACTATCGGATGAGTTTTGATGGAGGAAGGTCATCTGGTGGCATATGGAATTTAGAAGCTCTAGTATTGGGAAAGGATGTACTTGGTTCACGAAAATAAAATGACGACAGTGGTGCATTGCTTGAGGGTTTGAAGGCATTACCTACTCAGTGATCCCGCATTACCTACTCAGTGATCCCTTCATGGTGAATACATACATATAACATGTCGACTAGCTACTTTTCTACTTAGCCCAAGCTATCCCCAAAGTAAGTGAGATGGAAGGATTTTCTAGCAAAGCTCGACATGATCTTGGAGTATTGACCAGGAAGACTAAACATAGATGCAGACACTTTGAGCAGAAAATATCAGCTTGCATCTTTAGAGAAGCCTTTGGATATGACCATTTAAGTTGTGTCCAACTTGTGACAAAAGACTCAGGAAAACTTGTTGGGAGACTCGACTACTAGAAGCATCATGTCGTAGGTCAAGGAAGGTAAGGAGAATAGATTTCAAGTGAAGGATGGACTACTTTTCTTTGACATACGTTTGTATGTTTTGAAAGAAACTCATCTTCGAAAATACTTGTTATGGGAGTGTCACGACATAGTCTGGGTAGGAAACCCAGGGAAACATAGAACATGATCCTTGGTTGAGAAGAGTTCCTTTTGGGAGCATTTACAAAGAGATGTTGAGGAGTATGTACACATCTGTCTCATTTGCCAACAAGAAAAGTCAAGTACAAAGAAGAAAGTAGGGTTGATGTAGTCGTTTTTGGTTCTAGAAGAAAGTAGGGTTGATGTAGTCGTTTTTGGTTCTAGAGAGGCCTTGGGTAAGTGTCTCCATGAAATTCATTACGCAGTTTACAGTCACTCAGGCGTATAAGGGTGAGTGCACAAATATGAGGGTCTCTTTTGGCGCGTTAGATGCAATAGAAAACTGGAAAAACAGACATCCATCAACTTGCATGGATATTTTGAGACACTTACACAATGAATCTTGCGATGAGTAAAACACAAGAAATGTAGGAAATTGAATGACCTTTCCAAATATATAATTTTTTTCTATTGAAAATGCTGTTAACTATCTAAAGTTAGATATTTTTTAACGTGCACTTTTTACTTTTTGGACAAATTATAAGGTATATGTTTTTGTGGGTGCAACGTCTTAGTGACTAAATGATGGAATAAGCTTACAAAAATTGGTATACATATAGAGAACATATAGTACTAGTGCACGACTATTTTTCCAATAATAAATATAATATTTTTAATTTTTTTTATTTATTATCTAAGAGATCAAACCTCGAAAACGGTACGTCAATTGTGGGTGCAGCGTTTGAATGTCTTAATGCAATTATTTGGAAATGGGTTTTTTATAGCATGTAGAGCTCGGTGTTCTTTAGTGCACCATACAATTTTTTTTTTAAATAATCGAGAAACGAAAGATATATGGACGAAACACTAACAGTGTGTTTTTTGTGTTGATGAGTGATGATAGAAGATAAATAAGAAAAAAATAGAAAAAATAATGTATTCTTGTTAAAATTTACATATTTGGAATTTGCAAAAAAAACCATATCTGTTTCTAAAATCTCATAAAAAATGGAGGTGTGCAGCATAATCAGACGAACGGCTAAACATGAGCATATTGAAAATTTGGATATAATGTTGAATTAGCCATGGTTTATCATACTCCAAGGCATAGGCATGTTGAATACGAAGCAAAGTACGAAGCAAACACATAGGCATAAGAATTCCATGCAAGCATGGGTCGAGGCTCGGCCTTATCATTTGGAGGGAACACATTTTTGAATTTA
>LPNX010607681.1:2520-16145 GCA_001517045.1 Pseudotsuga menziesii
TTTCTTGAAATAGGTGTTCAAAGTACAAGTTCTTTGACAATGACGAAATAAAACACTGAAAAATAAAGCGCATCGGCTGAAAACATGGTTTTGGATCAGGTCGTTATTCTATTGAGCCTCCATAATGGCGGCTGTGTAGGTGACTACGGCCCCGCTTCATAACTCAAAACACTTCTGACAACGAAGATAAGAAATCACCGTAAGTCACAAATTAAGTCAAAGGGAAACATCAGCATAAAAGATATTCAATCGACAATCAACCTCAAAAACTCAAGCTCGCAGTAAAGGTAAGCAACCCCAACAAATTAAGCAAGACAAAATTTAAAAGGAGGGTCCTAATTTTTTAGAAATTTGGGAAATAGTTGCAACTGCAATAATTGGTGATTAACTGGTGAACCCAGATCTCTGAATCAATTCTTCCTCAAGTAACAGACTATTTAACAATAAAAACAACATGTTAAATTCTTTTAGCTATCTAGATTTCCCCAATGGAAAATATATGTACTTTTAAACATTGATGATAATCCAATTTTAGGAACATGGAAACCAAAATCTCAAAGTCAAGATAACATTTTTGAGGCCAAGAAGATGAGTTTCATTTTACCTCTATCTTTGGGTAACTTCCAGCTTGGACACCACAAGATTGTAACATATGGTAAACATAGATATTCATTTGTTCCTCATTCCCATGCCATTTTGCACTTTGTGTGCTTGTGAAATTTTTGTCCTTTCGAGTCCTCCTCATGTCTTTCTTTCTGAATTTTTTATTCAGGCTCCTCTATCCAGAGTGTCCTTTTGTGTGAGAGATGTATTTAATTTTCATCTCGTGGACAGAGAAGAACTCTTGGCAAATTTTTGTAGTTATATGATTCGATACTTTGCTTTGATAGATATTGCTTCTTTTAGGAGTTTTGACTCTTATTAGCCCTTAGGATTTCAAATCTTGGCATGGGATCATTTATATATAATATACTTTTTACCTTGCTTCCTTTCTGTGGGTCTTTTGTTGTCACCCCCTAGGACATTTTAGATGTGAAATGGATGGAGCCTCGAAATAGTATTCCAGACCTTTTGATCCTGAGTTATTTTTATGGATTAAGTAGGACTTCAATGTGTTCATAACCATTTAAGAAAACTACTTACTAGAAGAATTTCTATCAGATCAAACAACAGTATACAATCTTATACCCAAAAATTTCAATTAATTTAGAACTCTGATGCTTTCCATGCAACCAAAAGTTTGCCTCTTTTATTGAAATCAAAAAATAAATTTTAACTAAAAACAAGCAGTAATCAACCAAAACAATTCATTTATGTACAAAGTCATTTAGAAATAAAAACCAAGAAAAAAAATAAAATAAAAAAGATGAGAACTAATCCACTAACTTTCCAGTTCTCTGCCCACCCATAAAGATCTAGCAAATTGTATGTTAAGGGGCTAGGCTTGACTACAAAAAATGAGAAAGACTTAACCATTATCTAATTCTATTGTTCTTGAAACAAAAAATACATCTACTGATTTACAATCAATCTTATCAGCCCGTGAATATTGAAGGAGATCGGGCTGGGTGTCCGATAGGTTGCTAGATTCTTCTGATGCAGAGTGTCCCAGTTCAAGTTCAATCAGATAATTTCCTGATACATAATTTACTGATTCATTCCTTTCTTCCAATTTCATGACAGTGTGTTTCATGTAGGGCTCTCTTAATATTGTGATCTGATTTGGGCTTAGGTTTATGAGGCAACCACAAATGTGACCAATCCGAAGCAAAATACCCCTTTAATCTAGTTGACTAGTCTTGATTCAAAATAAGTCCATAACCATCAGGTATGTCTGCTACCACAATATCAATATATTGACATATCTTTTCATTTCCAGATAAACAAATCAGAATATCCTCCATCTCCTCGACTACTTTCACATTAGTCCTGTCTAATTGAGTAACCTCCCAGGAAGTAGGTTTAGGCTGTGCATTAATCTTTTTGCAAACTACAAGTGGCATAACATTAACAGATGACCCAGAATCTACCAAATAGTTGTGCACTTTATGATTCAAAATTTCCAAAGTCAACAGTAAAGGTGGGGTTTTAAACCCAGTCTTTCCTCCCACACTTGCTTCAACAACTTCTTCTATAGGTTGGTTTTCTGTGGGTATCTTTTCCCCTAGTTCTTCAGGTGTTTTGAGATTTTCTTCTTCAATAGGCTTTGTAGGCATGTTGACCTGTTTCAAATCTTGACTGGTAATTTTAGGTGTCTCATCATCTATGTTGTTCTTCGGTTGTTTCTTTACATTTTGTTGCAATTTCTTGATCTTTGAGAGTATTGAATTGTCTTTGTTCACCAAATCCAGGATTCTTGCTGACATATTTGTTTCCAATATCTCTTCATGTTTTAGAGTATTTTCTTCTATATCAAAAAGCGAAACACAGTCCCATAAAACCATGGCATCATTTTCTTGTTTTTCTGTGGATTTACCACCCTTTTCTTCTTCACCATTGTCCTATGTTAATTTGGAATCCAATAGTTGATTCATAACTAATGTCATTGAGTTTATCCATTGAGGACAACTTTTTTCAAAATGAGGCTGTTGGTGAAAAGTGTAAAAATTATCGATACCAACCTCAGTTAAGTTCATTGATGCAGGACTATGTGGAGGAGTTTTCGATTGATTGTTATCCTCTCTTCTCTTGTAGTAAGGCTTATAGGATTTTTGAGCTTCCTTTTCTTTTTTCAAATCTATTATTCTGTTGGAAATATTCTGCATCATTTTTAACATTCCCTCAAAATCATGTGATTGCTCCTCCTTAGGTTTAGTTAGTAATAAGGCTTTCTTCCCAAACGTTTTTTCTCCAGATTGCTCAGGATAATATTCTATGCTTTATTTTTCAGCCTCTACTCTTTCAGATTCTTCATAAGTCTCTGATAGCGTAGGTTTAACTTGGGCTTTTGCAAACATAGACAAGTCAAGACCCAAAGCTGAGGTATAATATTCATTCTGAACCTTATCAGAGGGCTTATTAGTTGCGGAGAAATTCTTAAGATAAGTAGAAAACCTTTGAGTAAAATTATGCACCTTTTCTTTTCTTTCTTTCTTCAAAGCGCCTAAACCTTTCATTAGTGCTGCATGGGTCTTTTGGGCTGCATATTTTCTTTTGAAAATCCTTTCAAAAGTGTCCCAATATGGAATTGAATTTGCAAGCAGACCAAAATACCATGAGGCTGCTGTTCCTTTCAAGGTATGTGGAAAAAGTCTGCATACTACATCTTCATGTTCTTCAGCCCTTAATCCTTCTATGGCTAAGTAGAAACTTTGCAAATGGTCATCTACTAAAATATTCTCACTTGGGTCAAACTTGGGCAGCATCTTCTCAAAAGCCTGAGGTAAGTCATGCAAAGGAGGTGTTAGGTTTAGAGGTGATCTGGCTTTCCAAGCAGGTGGTGGATTTGGTGGGTTAGGTGGCTGATTTGCATTTACACCTGCCATGAGTCTGGGTAGAGAGTGAGGTGGAGAATGAATAGGAGTATAGACAGGTGAACCGTTAGGTGTATAAGGGCCTACTTGATTCAAAGGCTGAACAACTTCTTGTAAAGTTGTTTCTACAAGTTCTTCCCAATCTCCAACTAACACAAAGTCTTCCAAAACGGGGTGGTATTTTTTCTTGTATTCTCTTCTAGGTAATTCAGGAATAATTGATAATCCTCCAATCTTCTTCACATAAGCCTTAGTGTGTCTTCTCAGATCATTAACAACTTTGTTGTTCACATAATACAAATGTTCTCTATTTTCTTCAGGAATCGGATTAGGAAATGAACTGGTTTCAAAACTATCACTGGTGGAGTAATTTCAATGAAATGGGTTTCCTCGGCCAGCCATGCACTGGTGGCCCTATTTCTAGTGCCAAAAACTATTGAGGCCTGGAAAATTGCAGGAAACAACAGCAAGGGATTCTCCCCAGTCAACATTCCCAACTAGCCCGTGACTGTTTTGTATGGGGAACTCGTCCAGTTTACGGTCCGACTACCATAGGTCAAGTAACAAAAATTAAAAGGTTTTACCTGTTGCGACCCGGTCCACCGTATATATTTTTATGTCTTTTAACTTTAAGTATGATATACAAGTGCCTATCTAAAATGCAAATTGATAAAGAATACCAGGAGCGGTCACAATGTGATGCGCAGGTTCTTACCTCTCATATTAGACTCTGTCGTATCTGAACCACACACAATAGGAAATAAAACTAGCTAAGCTATCCCTAGGGAGTGAGATTATCATTTAATGTGTAATGTATTACTGTTCATGCATTAAGAAAATCACAGGTAGCTGTTCTTTGATTCAAAACACATAAACATGAATAGATGAATGAACAACAAGATAGCTCATTGTCTATGAAAACATTCATTAATCATAGTGGAAACTATCATAAAATGAACCAGAGAACATTCATAAGAGAACATAGGTTCAACAAGTTAGAACGATCTCACGGTTAATGAATAAAGGCTGAAAACGAAATAGTTTTCCCCTTCAACAACATCCATTGAACAACATTTGAACATTCCACCAAAGATTTCTCCAACAAGCAAAACTGTAATAGTATATTGTAAAACGAAATAGTTCCTCTTATAATTGTTAGAATAATCAACCCATAGTTTACCCACTTAGACATTAATTCCATTATTTTTGTCTTTTTTTTTAGTTCATGTGTCCCACCTTGTGCAAGTTGTTATTTGCCTATCCATAGAGGTCAAACTTGCCTTATTTGACTCATGTAGCACATGGGAGAGATAAAGGAATCAATTCTACTTTATTCCTGGCCTCCTAGGTGCCCTTCTGCTTTTTCTGCTTTATTGCCTGCTTTTTCAGTGTTTTAAGGTAAAAGGAAAAGCTAGACTAGGTGAGGTTGACTTGTTTTTTGTCCTACACATCCTCCTCTCTTTTATCCATGTAAAATCATGTATGAGATACCATTCCACCACTCTTTAGATTGCCTATGCCTTTTTTCCAATTCGTGAGCTCCATGACAGATTTGGGATCAGCTTTTTACACCTATGGGGGATTTGCTTATTTTTGGTAAGCCTGCTTTATGCTAGTTTTGGATGCCTCCTCATGCATTCGATTCCTTGATGTATTATATTTATTCATTAGCCTATGTTATTATAGGGTTGGCTATTGTACACTCAGTTAATACAATTTAGTGTTACAGCTCCATATTCAGTCTCTTTTGTGAGCAATTTTGCATGATCAATTGATAATTGTTGTGAGTAAAATTAATCTATTGCTGGCCTTAATTTCCACATGGTATCAGAGCCATTGTAGTTTGTTTCTCTCCTTCAAAATTTTTTTTGCAGGTTCGACATCAAAGACTGGGAGCCTTCTATTGACAGTCGGGACAGATTTTCTAGAGCTATGGATCAATCACAGAAAACTATCTTGACTCCCTTCAATTTATTTGAATGGAAAGCAGAGATGGAGATAATTTTGAGAGATAAAGGTCTCTACAGGTTGACTATGGCAACAGAATTAGAGCCCAATGTAGCTGTAGAGAAGATAAAATGGCACAACAAGAGGGATGAGGCTTATGGCCTTCTGTGCCTGAGTATTTCTAGAGACCTCCTTTTCCATCTTGATGGATTGACATCACCGAATGAAGTATGGGAGAATCTTGCTGATCTTTTTGGAAAGACAGATGAGATGAGGGGACATCAAATCAAAAATGAGCTGATTTCTCTGAGTCCAACAAGCTTTGAATCCCTGCAGCTATATTTCTCTAAGTTCAAAGCACTAGTTTTGCAGTTGAAACAGTGTGGTATTGAAAAGAAAGATGATCAGCTCGTACTGGCCATCCTCTCGAAGTTGGGCCCTAATTATTCAGTGTTTGTTTTGACCTTCTATGCCACAAAACTGACAGCTCGAGCCTGAAAGATGCCTAGCCTTGCAGATTTCATGGAATCTCTCACACAAGAATAGGATAAGCTGGTGATGATGGGCACCATCAAACCATCCAAAGATCAAGCTTTGATTGCTGGATATTCGAGGGTGGATTCAAAAAGAAAAAAGAAAGCTAAAAAGCCACCTGAGAAAAAGAGAGACAAGAAACAGTCTCCGAAGGATCTACAAGGTCCCAAGAAGAATAACCAGAAGAAGAAGAACAAAGTTGAAATGAATAAGTGCACATACTGCAATAAGGGAAATCACACTGAAAGCTCTTGTATGAAAAAGCAGATAGACATGTTGACCAATCTCCTAGAGAAGAATGGCATCTCCCTTCCAGAAAGCTCAAAGAAGAGAGAAGGAGGATCAAGTTCAGATGACAGAGAGAGAGTTCATGCTCTAGTTGCTGGCACATCGAACTCACCCAGTTTTATCATTGATTTTGGAGCTTCAAGACACATAGTTTCAACTAACACTAGTGGAAAATGAGAGATTAGTGACCAAAAAAATGACCAAAATCTGCATATCAATGACCACTTTTGGTTTGGCGATTGCTGGTGGATAATTTACGGTCTTTTATTACGCGACCAAAATTGGTCATTTTTATTTTGGTCATTTATAGCTTGTCAGTTGGTCATTAATTTGGTCATATTTGAATCGATGACCAAATATATGACCACATTTATGACCAAATTAATGACCACATAGCAAACTAGAATATGACCAAATTTGGTCGCGTATTAAAAGACCACAAATTAGCCACCAAAACTGTTTTTTGGTCATTGATATGCGAATTTTGGTCCTTTTTTTAGTCATTTATATCTCATTGTTTGGTCACGTGTCTCTCAATTTTTTGTTCTTTTATATATGAATTTTGGTCATTAATCTCATTTATTGGTCACTAATTTAGTCACTTTTAGTGGTTTTATGTGTGGTTATTACATTTTAGTAGTTTTAATGGTGTCCATTATTAATCAATATAAATTTTTAATATGGTATTATGTTTAAATTTAAAAGAGAATCACACATTATTTATCATCATCTAATACATATTTGAATTATGCAAATATAAAGTGAAACCATATAAGTTTTAAACCGCACAAATTATATTATATGAAATGTCAAGTATTACAATAAATGAGTTTTCTCAAAAACTATCTCCATATAGCTTTACATGAAAATCATCTAGTACACCGATGACTTTTAAAAATATTACATTAGATAAATCATCCCACGTGTACTTTGTTGCTAAGCCATACTTGGATCCCGCGACAGCTTCAAAATCATACTTAGCAACTTAAAACCCTCAGCAACAGGCTCTTCATACTCAATGGAAAAGCATCAGCAATAGAATCTTCATACTCAATTTCCCACTTTTTCAGCTTTCTATCTGTGCATGTGCTTTTGTATCCGCACTGCACATGCTTCTGAGCTTTTTGAGCTTTAGATCTACGCACGTGCTTCTGTATCCACATTGCATCAACCTTCCTCTTCATATTTTTACAAAGCTTGCGAGTAAGGTTACCTGCAAACAACATGTTTTAAGCAATAAATTGTGTTGCTCAGTAAAAATAAAAAACAAATAACTAAAAAATGTACATAGTAATTTCACAAGATTTAACATGGCAAAAAGAAACAATTCCAACAAACAGTTATATATATGCTTATTATAACAAATACAAAAACACTTCTGATACCTCTACTTCTTAGCTTTCTGAGCTTTATATCTGCGCACGTGCTTCTGTATCCACATTGCAGTACCATCCCTCTTCATGTTTTTACAAAGCTTGCGAGTAAGGTTACCTACAAACAACAAAAATATAAAATTATGGTCTACAAAAACGCTTCCTATTTTGGTCAAAATTCACCAGACCTATGAAATCATCGAACTTTACTCCTGCCTTGTGAACAGATTTGTGGGGGCACAAGAGTCAACTATAAACTTTTGCAATTCTTTACTTCATGTCTATAAACTTTTGCAATTCAACAACTTTATGATTTGAAGTAGCAGCTCCATTATCTGATAGGCTCAATCGCATGAACACCTCCATCAGTCAATCCTACAGCAATCTGGTTAGGTTCATGTGGATGTGCAGCGATTACAAGTATATAGGTATTGCCACTGCATATAAACAATTCTTTACTCCATCTCTACGCTACCTTGGAGGAAGTTCAAGATCTTTATGATTTTAACTAGCAACTCCATTATCTGATTTCTCTTTAGGCTTAATCAAATAAACACCGCCATCAGTAAATCCTACAGCAATCTGATAAGGTTCATGTGGATGTGCAGCAATTACAAGTGGATAGGTGTTGCCACTGCATATAAAAAAACAAAACAACTTTTCCGTTAAGTGGGTTCCAACTGCAACAGCCAGACTATTTAATTTAAAAGATCCTAACGTAATGTACACTACCATAATCCTTATCCTTGCGAGAGGAAACAACTTACCTGCCCATGATTGGTATAAATGCAGAAGGGGAAATATGACATTGCGGCCTTAAAGATTTAGAATCAAATACTCCAATAGAGCCATCAAAGAAACTGGCATAAACTAGTACGCTGTAACCTGAATATGTGGCACTGGAAATACGTGCAGGCATTGGATCCCAAGGTGCCCACTGCAATGCAAAAGAATATATGCCGTCATTTGTATCAAATATAACAAAACCATAACTTAAAGGATTAAAAATAACAATACAAAAGCATGCATAAGACTAAGAGTTATTTGCTAAATATATATATAAGAGTAGTTTCTTACATGGCACACACATTCCAATTTAGAAGCATCATAAATAGCGATTTGGCTTTCCTGCACAACTAGCAATTTAACTTGATTGATATTATCAAACTGAACTGTCGTATCTGCTAGTGGTGACGGTGATGGCCAATTTCCTGCCTATAAATGTATGGATTTTGATTTACACTTCTCCCATCCATTTATGTTCCAGACACACAGCTGCTACCATGACATTGGTTTTTAGTCAAAAAGAAAGATTTATTTGATATCTTAAACGGTGATGGTAGATAAGGTGGTTACCTTCAAAGGGATTCGAATATATGTACCTTTGAATCAGCTCCAGAGGATACCAAAAGCTTTAGAGCTTTAGAAAATGCCAAGCCGGTTATTCTCGTCTCGTGCCCCTTTAGTGTCATGTCTAACTGTAATCAAACTCTCATTAGTTGCATTCTAGTAACAACATAAAAGGTCAGGCAAAAATATAAGGCCAGTTATTCTCGTCTCGTGCCCCTTAAGTGTCATGTCTAGCTGTAATCAAATTCTCATTAGTTGCATTCTAGTAACAACATAAAAGGCTAGGCAAAAATAGAAGGCACTATAGTGAAAATGTAAATCTACAATACCTTTCCAAGTTTAATATTGTAAATTTGAATTGTTGAATCTTCCAATCCAATAGCAATGAAGTTATTATCCAAAGGATGGAAAGCTAAACATGTTGCTGCTGGGGGAGGGGGCATGTATTTTGCAATGATCTGCATCAACATAGATATCACTATAGATGTAAAAAAACCATACATGGAGTATAAAGATACAGTCAAATTCTCTGTAAACTTAGAACCGTTCATTTTACAATGTTACACAACAGAAGTTCAAGAATTAAACAGATCTACAGCATTGGAAAAATAACAACATTTGTTAAACTAACAAGAGTAAAACAATTAGTCACCTTAAATGTTATCAAGGTGAACAAAGACACTTTCCCACCAGAAGCAGACAATACATAAAAATCATTATTTGACAAAGCCATGCAAGGAACAACTTCTTCTCAGTCTCTGTCAGTAGTGTCATTTATCATAAGGGTATCACAACATGACTGCGAGAAGTTTGATGGAATGTTTGTTGTAGCCTGCAAAATAAGTTGCAAACATTATTCAACTTAAATGGACAGCGAAAATGACATTCAACTATGGCAACTGAATCTGGAAGTTACAGTCCATTTGAAAGACACACCTTTACAGATGGATTCTGATCATTACGTGGACAGATCCATCGCTTATGCACACCATTACTGTCCAAAGCTAAGAGACAAGGACCTGAAGATGCGTAAAGTAATCTAACAATCTGTAGAATTCACAAAAATAAATACAGTTGTCTGAGTAGGAGATTTTATGGTGCGAGGAAGCATGAAAACATGGTTGAGTAGTTTTAATATAATAATAAATAATAATAATCTAATTTTGATTGCTAGACGTACATATACTATTCTCTTACTATTTGAATCTATGACTTCTTAGAAAGAAATATATATTCTTCACTGTAAGGCCCACTCAAGTTGTATATATACTATATATAAGATGATAACTTACCTTTCCTATTGGCCATGGATCCATTAATCTTATTGACCTACACTGGTCTGGACCTGTTAGCTCAGCAAACTTCGAGTTCTTGCTCTCACCTGTACCACCATCCGGGAGCCTCTGTTTGACATGCACCATCGAAGTGGTAACAACACCAATGTTTAGTAGTATGTGGATCATGACAATTACAGAGATTTAACTAAAATATATTACTTCAATTTTATCCATTAATAAGATCGATTTTACAAGCTAATTTATAAACTAAGTAATGTAAAATTATTGTAGAAGAACCAAACATAATAAGTCATGTGGATCATGACAATTACAGAGATTTAACTAAAATATATATTACTTCAATTTTATCCATTAATAAGATCGATTTTACAAGCTAATTTATAAACTAAGAAATGTAAAATTATTGCAGAAGAACCAAACATAATAAGTCTTCGAGCAAACTGGCTCACCGTCAATACTTCTAGTTCTGGTGGAATTTTTTCTGAATTTTCAATTCCACAAGGAGCAGAGCCAATTTTATTTGTTGGATTACCTAGGTTTAAAAGTGTAGCCTGCGTCTCAGAGATACCACAATTAATTTTTGGCCATGAATTTGGACTGATGTGCAGTGAATGTGCAATTTAGCCTCACACTGCCTTTGTTACCTTTGACTCTGGTGTCAGCCTTTCATTTTCTGTCATCTGGAGAAGCTTAAATCCATCTGCATTAGCTAATATCTTGATCCCATTGTCACGTGTTGTAACATCCAGCAGTGAATCTCTTTTATTGAAACAGAGACAAGGTCGAGCCTGCAAAAGGTTGGAGGACTTAATTATCAATATAATATCCTACCATAATAAAAAATCCTTCAACTGAGGTCAACTCTACGCATATCCATATCCAAATTGTTTAAAGATAGATTCCATACTAATATCCTTTTACCTGCAAGCAACCCTCAACATCAGTTTTTGTCAAGATATTGGAATTATCCATGTTCCAAAACTTAATTTGACATCCATCTCCAGCTGCTAGAAACCTATTTTTTGATGTTGCAAATTTCACCACCTTTGAGGACTGCTTTTCTAATCCAGAATACATTCGCTTGATTCCTCCATCACTTTCATTCCACTCAACTAAGTATGATTCTCCTCCTCTGTGTGTACCACATGTGAAAAGCCTAATCACAAGGAAGATAAACCAATTAAAATAACTCTCACAAGTGCTCTTGACAGAGCAGGCTAAAAATTGCTTTTAATGAATTGTTATCCTTATTTTGCACTCAAACCTCCTAATATATACCCATAAATTAGAACATTGCATAATACCTTGATCCATCAACACTATAAGCCATTGCAGTGCACCCATGCCCAGGAGAATCATAATTAAGTTTACAAATTGGAGGATCATAGAACCAGGCTTTAATCTTTCCATGAACATCTATAGAGAAAATAAACTGCCCTCATTCACACAAGATTATCAGTCATGGATGAAAGTTTCAAATAATTCTTTTTAACGATACTTCAAATCTTACAAGTTAGAATTCTACATAAAAGATATTTGCAAGTAATCCTCATGCTACATATATGCTAAATTCTTTTAAAAGTAGCAGAAAAAACTCTAGAAATCAAGTACCTGGATATTTTGTTTATGGTGAAGACAAACAGAATAGACAGGTGCTTCATGACCTTCAAATGTATACTTTTTGCATCCTGTTTCTACATCCCATACCTATCCAATAGACAACAAGTTGGTATAACAATAATCAAATGTATACTTTTTGCAGCCTGTTTCTACATCTCATACCTATCCAATAGACAACAAGTTGGTATAATAGTAATCATAGTTGTAAATATCCACGATTGTAAAATAAGTTCAAATTGGTGAGATTTTATAGCATTAAATGATCATCAAAGAATTCAAGGAGCAGTTATTCAATTTACCTTAATGATCTTATCATCCCCACAAGTGATAGCATAGAGCTTTCTTTGAAGGTGCACAAAAGCAATGTCATTGACAGCAGTGAATCCCTTTTATTGTAACAGAGACAAGGTCGAGCCTGCAAAAGGTTGGAGGACTTAATTATCAATATAATATCCTACCATAATAAAAAAATCCTTCAACTGAGGTCAACTCTATGCATATCCATATCCAAATTGGTTAAAGATAGATTCCATACCAATATCCTTTTACCTGCAAGCAACCCTCAACATCAGTTTTTGTCAAGATATTGGAATTATCCATGTTCCAAAACTTAATTTGACATCCATCTCCAGCTGCTAGAAACCTATTTTTTGATGTTGCAAATTTCACCACCTTTGAGGACTGCTTTTCTAATCCAGAATACATTCGCTTGATTCCTCCATCACTTTCATTCCACTCAACTAAGTATGATTCTCCTCCTCTATTTGTACCACATGTGAAAAGCCTAATCACAAGGAAGATAAACCAATTAAAATAACTCTCACAAGTGCACTTGACAGAGCAGGCTGAAAATTGCTTTTAATGAATTGTTATCCTTATTCTGCACTCAAACCTCCTAATATATACCCATAAATTAGAACATTGCATAATACCTTGATCCATCAACACTATAAGCCATTGCAGTGCACCCATGCCCAGGAGAATCATAATTAAGTTTACAAATTGGAGGATCATAGAACCAGGCTTTAATCTTTCCATGAACATCTATAGAGAAAATGAACTGCCCTCATTCACACAAGATTATCAGTCATGGATGAAAGTTTCAAATAATTCTTTTTAACGGTACTTCAAATCTTACAAGTTAGAATTCTACATAAAAGATATTTGCAAGTAATCCTCACGCTACATATATGCTAAATTCTTTTAAAAGTAGCAGAAAAAACTCTAGAAATCAAGTACCTGGATATTTTGTTTATGGTGAGGACAAACAGAATAGACAGGTGCTTCATGACCTTCAAATGTATACTTTTTGCAGACTATTTCTACATCCCATACCTATCCAATAGACAACAAGTTGGTATAACAATAATCAAATGTATACTTTTTGCAGCCTGTTTCTACATCTCATACCTATCCAATAGACAACAAGTTGGTATAACAGTAATCATAGTTGTAAATATCCATGATTGTAAAATAAGTTCAAATTGGTGAGCTTTTATAGCATTAAATGATCATCGAAGAATTCAAGGAGCAGTTATTCAATTTACCTTGATGATCTTATCATCCCCACAAGTGATAGCATAGAGCTTTCTTTGAAGGTGCACAAAAGCAATGTCATTGACAGCAGTGAATCCCTTTTATTCTAACAGAGACAAGGTCGAGCCTGCAAAAGGTTGGAGGACTTAATTATCAATATAATATCCTACCATAATAAAAAATCCTTCAACTGAGGTCAACTCTAC
>LPNX010607681.1:22118-51720 GCA_001517045.1 Pseudotsuga menziesii
ACTAAGACTTGCAAGGGAATGAAAACAATGAGAAATTTCTTCTCCTTGTCTTGCAGGTAGGGTTTAAAGAAGGACCAGTCGGTGCCAGTCAAGATAATCAGGGTAAAAAGCATAATTCTCTTCAAAAAACTGAAAATATAAAACAGAACATCCCATCCATGGGTTTTTTTAGTTCTCTTAATGAAAGACTTGTCCTCTTCCTCCTAGAGGATATTTAGAGCTTTCAGGTAGACGAGGGCGGCCATGAATACATGGGTCCAGTAGGTCATAAGAAAGTTTTTCATAACCACGTAGATCCAAACCCCAACCAGCGCAACAGATATCAAAGACAGTGAAAAAAAGATTCGACAGAAGGGTTTCACCGGCCAAAAGATAATGCCCGGTGCCATCACCGCCCCCCTCAAGATTATAAATAACTGTAGTTACATCCATTGAAACCACGATGTCATAGATACAATTTGCAAAGAACCCCATGGACTCCAAGTCGATATCATTCTCCTTGATGGCCTTGTACGAGGAGTCCTTCACATAGATTTCCAGGAGGCCTCTGTGTGTGAACCCGAATTCCTCGAAGGGAATGATGAAATGGTAGTTGGATCGAATCTCTGAATGTCGACTTTCAGCTGAACAAAAGGGAAAGAACCCCATCAAATGTACCATGATTTCCATTGCAGAAACCCTTGAATTGGACTCCTTCCTGAAGATTTGAGATGAATATTTCATTGCATTGCAGTCCATCCTGGTAATCACCAAAATGTCGTGCGGAGGGAAGAACACAGGGAAAAATGGCCATAGATTGAAAAGCCTTGAATAGGGTCACCTTGGGCTTGAGGTTGAGTGAAATGTAAGATTCTACATTAGCACCCACCACTTCAAGTTGGCGCCAAAACCCAAATTGTGAAACTACACTAACATGATAGAATGAAATTTGTATTTGTTTAACTTGAATTTTATCATATTTGTATTTATTTAACTTAATTTGTTTATTTATTTAACTTAATTTTTTTATATGTATTAATAGTATATAATAAAAAATTACTTGTTATATTTTTTTAAAATTTTATATGTATTATTAGTACATAATAAAAAATACTTAGTAACATTTTTTTTAATTTATAATGCAAATAGTTTAATAATTAATATTATTTATAAATAAAATATTTAAAAACAAATGTATATAGGTATATTTGTATAGTTATTTTCAAATATATAAGTAATAGCTTACCGCTAGGACATTGTCATAGTTAATTTACCATTACGACATTGTCATAGTTAATTTGGTGTTAACAGTGGAGTTGTAACACGTGAGGCTCTGCAATTTACTAAGTTCTAGGGGGTCTATGAATCCATTTGTAGTCTTAGAATTTAGAAAAATATACAACATTGTCAAAATTGTAATTTTTCATTGCCAAACTGATCCACAATTAAAAATGACCAAATAAATGACCAATTGTTATGTGGTCATTTTTTCTAGATACCCCGTGACCAAATTTGGTCATTTATCTTGGTCTTTTTTAGTTTAGTTTTATCATGTGACCAAAATTGGTCATTTATCTTGGTCTTTTTTAGTTAGCCCGCTTAAATTTATCAATTTTGGTCATTTATCCCTTGAAAAAAATTGTGGTGACCAAAATTTTTGGTCTCTTGGTCACTAATCTCTCATTTTGCACTAGTGTAAGGAGGCCTTCTCCTCACTGGATATGTCGAAAGGACCATCTATTGTACTGGGAGATGACTCTCTCACTGAAAGTAAAGGCAAAGGAAGGATAGATCTTGATTATGGTCAGTTCAAAAATGTGTTGTATGTGCTTGGTCTCTTCTCCAACCTCCTGTCAGTGTACCAGATGACCCACACTGGGTCTCCTAAGAAGGTCATATTCTCCCCCGATGAAGTTGAGATCACAGAGATCTCAAGTGGTAGAGTCATTGCAAAAGGAGTTGCAAATCATGCTCAAAAGGTATACATGTTCTCACACTTCCTACCTTACTCAAACCCCTCTGCTCTTCTCATTCATGCTAATGAAGCCAACAAGATTTGGCATGAGAGATTTGGCCACTTTAACTACAAATATCTTTCTGATCTTAGTGAAAAAGATATGGTCATAGGGTTTCCCAAGATAAAATTTTCCAAAGGATTCTGCCAAGGTTGTATCCTAGGAAAACACCCAGAGCACAAATTTGAGAGAGCTAGTCATGAGAGAACCTCTGCACCCCTCGAGCTGATCCACAGTGTGTTGCTGGCCCATTCCCTCATATGTCCATGAGTTAGGCCAAGTATGCATTAACTTTCATTGATGACTTTTCCAGGTATTGCTGGGTTCACTTCCTGAAACACAAGTCTGAAGTTTTTGGCCTATTCAAAGTCTTTAAGGATTTGGTTGGAAACCAGTCTGGAAGAAAAATCAAGGCCCTCAGATGTGACAATGGTGGTGAGTATGTCAAGTCTGAGTTTATTAATTATTGTACAGATGCAGGTATTTAGATGCAGCATTCTATCCCTTACACACCACAACAAAATGGTGTTGCTGAGAGGAAGAACAGATCACTGAAGGAGATGGCAACATGCATGATGGAGGCCAAAACTTTGCCACCAAAGTACTGGGCCGAAGCTATCAATTGTGCAGCCTATATCCAAAATAGGGTGCCTCACAAACAGCTTGATGGTATGACTCCCTTTGAAGCATGGAGTGGGCACAAGCCAGATGTGACCCATTTCAGGATTTTTGGCTCAAAGGCTTGGGCTAGAATCCCGACAGAGAAGAGGAAGGCTTTGCAGCCCCAAAGCCAAGAGTGTATTTTTGTTGGATACTCTAAATATTAAAAATGGTACAAGTTGATAAATTTGAGCACAAAAAAATCCTTCATTGAAAGGTGTGTTCAGTTTGAAGAAGAACCCCTTGCAGCAGTGGAAGTTGGTGAATCCTCTTCACCACCTGAACCTCAAGAAGTAAGTAAAGAGTTTGTTGAACATGCTGATTCTGATCTTTCTAATGGAGATGAGTTTATTGCAGAACCTAACAGCCCCACAAGGCCAAAATGGGCAGCCAAGACACTACATGCAGCAGGTGAGCTAGATGGGGATCCCAATGACCCAAGAAGGACTAGATCTCAATTTGAGAATGGTCTGTGCATGAAGGATCCTATGTTTGCTGAAAAATGCTATTTGATGGTGGAGTCTGATCCTCAAACATATGAAGAAGTAGCAGGAGATCCAAGATGGAAAATAGCCATGAAGGAGGAGTTCATCTCACTCCAGAAGAGCAACACATGGGAGCTAGTGGATCTTCCCCCAGGGAGAAAACTAGTACAGTCTAAGTGGGTCTATAAGACAAAATTTGCTGCTGATGGTTCACCACTAAAGTACAAGGACAGATTGGTAGCCAAGGGCTACTCACAGTTTCATGGCATAGATTACAATGAGACCTTTTCCCCAGTGGAAAAAATGGATTCCATCAGGCTAGCTCTAGCCATTGCAGCCTCAAGGCAATGGGAGGTACATCACATGGATGTAAAATGTGCCTTCCTAAATGGAGATCTCATTGAATAGATATATATGCAGCAGCCTCAAGGTTTTTCTACTAACCCTTCTCTTGTGTGCAGGTTGAGAAAGTCATTGTATGGGCTAAAGCAAGCCCCCAGGGCTTGGTATGCCAAGATCTATAGCTTCTTGCTATCACTGAATTTTGTTCCATGCAAATCATATCCAAATGTCTATTTGAAGTTATTTAATGGTTCATTAATTATCATTGTGTTATATGTTGATGACCTCCTCATTACAGGAAGTTCACAGGCTGAGATTGCTTCCTTAAAAGGAGCTATGAACCAAGCCTTCTCCATGACAGATTTGGGGCTCTTAAGTCAATTTTTGGGACTTGAGATTGCTCAAACCAAAGATGGAATCAAGGTGCACCAGTCCAAATATTCCTTGGACTTGCTGAACAAATTCAAAATGAAGGATTGCAAAGCAAGCAAAAATCCTTTCCTTTCAGGAGTGAAGCTGGAAGAAGCTAATTCTTCATCGATGGTAAACAATACAATGTATAGGCAATTGATTGGCTGTTTATTGTATCTAACACATACTAGACCTGATATTTGTTATGCAGTAAGTGTGGCTTCTATATTCATGGATCAGCCTCAAGAGATCCATTGGAAAGCAGCCAAAAGGATCCTTAACTTTGTTCAGGGAACAAGGACACATGGGATCTTCTATAAAGCAAAATCTGATCTTGAATTGATTAGATTTACTGACAGTGATTGGGCAGGTGATAGCACAGATAGAAAGTCCACTTCAGGATATGTGTTCATGCTTTCAGAAGGGCCAATCAGCTGGTCAAGCAAGAAACAGAGTGCCATTGCACTCTCATCTACAGAAGCAGAGTACAGAGGAGTTGTTAATGCAGCAACTCAATGTTTATGGTTGCAGGGTTTACTTGGAGAGTGTGGCTTTGAACCAGAGTACTCAACTACCATATACTGTGATAACTAGAGTGCCATTCGAATATGCAAGGATCTAGTTCAGAAGCGGAGAACCAGACACATTGAGATCCATATGCACTACATCAGAGAACTTGTGCATGATGGCACCATTCACCTACTCTTCTGTTCATCTTCAGAACAAGTAGCTGATATCTTCACCAAAGCGTTTTGTGAGAAGACCTTTAGAAATCTCAAATCACTACTAGGGATTTCTGATCATGCTGTGAAAGCATGAGCGAAGACAAGATTCTACAATTTTGTTTTACAGTCCATGTTTAAGGGAGGATTTTCCCAAGTTGGTTTTGTCTCTTTCCTTGTTTAAATGGATTTGCAGTATGTAAAGGGTGACTAAGAATTATTGATAGGCCCTATAATTTTCTGATATATTACTCATAATTCAGGCTTAAGGGGGGGTGTTATAATAATCAACCCATAGTTTACCCACTTAGACATTAATTCCATTATTTTTGTCTTATTTGCCTAGTTCATGTGTCCCACCTTGTGCAAGTTGCTATTTTCCTATCCATAGAGGTCAAAATTGCCTTATTTGACTCATGTAGTGCATGGGAGAGCTAAAGGAATCAATTCTACTTTATTCCTGGCCTCCTAGGCACCCTTCTGCTTTTTCTGCTTTATTGCCTGCTTTTTCAGTGTTTTAAGGCAAAAGAAAAAGCTAGACTAGGTGAGGTTGACTTGTTTTTTGTCCTACACATCCTCCTCTATTTTATCCATGCAAAAGCATGTATGAGATGCCATTCCACCACTCTTTAGCTTGCCTATGCCTTTTTTCCAATTCGTGAGCTCCATGATAGATTTGGGATCAGCTTTTTACACCTATGGGGGATTTGCTTATTTTTGGTAAGCCTACTTTATGCTATATTTGGATGCCTCCTCATGCATTCGATTCCTTGATGTATTATATTTATTCAGAAGCCTATGTTATTACAGGGTTGGCTATTTTACACTCAGTTAATACAATTTAGTGTTACAGCTCCATATTCAGTCTCTTTTGTGAGCAATTTTGCATGATCAATTGATAATTGTTATGAGTAAAATTAATCTATTGCTGGCCTTAATTTCCACAATAATGTGTTCTCACCAGTCTCACTAGGAAAAATTCACCACTCTATATAACTCTCCTATACTTATACAAAAGGAAAGACTTTTGGGCTGCTCCAAATGACTCCTGGGCTTCCCCATTGTTTCATCTCCCAAAATTGTCTTATATTGAGCACTCATACAATTTACACTATGTTACATTTAAATAAACTGATAAAGTACTTTAGGTAGAGGGCCCCACTTGATTATTAAGGAACCTTTTCCATGCTTAGGCTTCAGATGCTATGCTTTAAAATTTAGAAGGCTCGAGAAAATGAATGTTGATTTCAAACTTTCCAGCCTGATTTTTAATCACTTCAATTCTTGCTGATCTTAGGCGTAGTTGATCCTCAAGAAATTGTACACTGAATACTGAATGAGCCTCTTCATCTTTCAAGATCTATGCATCCAGGACCTTGACTTGTTGGATCCTTTTCTCATCCTCTTGATATCTGTTCTGTAACATTTCTATGAACGACTCATGTTTTGGAAATGCATCTAATCTCTGCTCAACAGTCACCTACCATCAGTTGTAAGTGATCAGCAGCCTTCTGCAATACTCGGTACAAGCTCCTCTCATTTTCTTTAAAACCTTATTAAACTCTTCTGCTGTGTTTATTGCAGGTTCCAACAAGTCATAATCCTGCTTTAAGCCTTGCTAATCCTTTGCTATTAAGTCTTTCGGAATCTCTTCATTGGCCTCCATCCTTCCTATCCTTCCCATCAGGACTTTTAAAATTTCTTGAGACCTATCTACAAAATACGAGGTGGTTTCCAAAATTTCTTCCAATCTGTTATCCACCTGTAAAACTCTGCATCTTTCTTCTTCTATGGATACCTGCAACTGGTGCATTTTTCTTCTTTGTGTTAGGGAATGCTCTTTGAAAGGATGAATATTGGTTTGATGTTCCTTAGCCTCTTTCAATGATGCTGTGAGTGAAGCAATTTGTCCCTTAAACTCTGCTGCTTGTATGTGAAACTATTTTTCTATCTCCTCCATGGTATCCCTTTGTGTTTATAGTTCCCCAACTTTGCTTTATAGTTGGTCTCTTTCTATCTTAAGGTTTTCACATGTTGTTTTTAGTTCATCCCTTTCTATCTTTAGCTCCTGATAATCCTGCTGCACTTTTGCTAGGCTATCCTAAGCATCTCTCCCTGTCTTTTCAATGGTAACTTCCAAAGACATCTTGTTTGCTTGGAGGGATTGAAGCTCTGCTTTTGAAGATTTCACTTCATTACGCATGTCTTCAAACTTTCTCTTCAATTTGTTGCTTTCATCGCTCTCCTTCCTCGGAGTGTCCTTTAATTGGGCATCATTTTTCCTTGATTTCTCAAGGTCTGTCATTATTCGATCTACATTATCTTCAGAGGCATGGATTAATGCTGCTCCAGCTTGGATTGTCATCCTTGGGTCCTTGTCTATCCCATGTACGAAGGTTTTACCAGTGACCATCAATCCCCAATTGTCCACCGTGTTATCACTCAGAATGTACCCAGGTTGTGAAAGGTAAATCCCAAGGTAACAACAATAACCACTTCAGAAATAAACTGGCTTTTCTTTCCAGAGGGGGATCTCTCAAATATAAATTTAACAAGGCCAGATATAAGAATCAACACTTAAACATTATGTAGATGGTTGAAACAATACACATAACCATTGGTAAATGGAGTCAAAATATATAAAGATAGCACAAAGGTCTCATGCATGAGATTTCATCATAGGCAAGATAACCATTTAGTTACAGTCATTCATTGATTTCAGGTGGATAAGGAAGAAGTATGAACAATCCATCAATATAGAGCATCATAAGATGAATTCCATATTAACTTTAGCAGAAATATTTATGAAATATCTGAAACAATAGTCAGAGCACAACAAGTATGAATTCCGAACTATTCAACACTACGTTTCAGATATGAGGAAAACAAAATGGAATGTAAGCACTGGAGAAAAAAAATCACATAGGAAAGAAAAGAACAGAATGTAACATAGATAGCACATGAATCTCTGATAATCCACACGCATTCAACTTTGTTATTTCAAAAATTATATGTCCTCAAAAAACATTGATCCAACATACGGGTTCCAACCCTCAATACATCATGTGAATGCAAATATATACATAAATGATTTCTTCCCAAGAAGATTTAATAACTGAATAATTTGTTTAATCAAATTCTTTGTAACCATATCCCTAACAATTAGGAATAAACTACATGCTTTGATCTTGATAATAGATCATTTAATTAAAATCGACTTGGTGACAACAAGGCCCGAATAAACAACTCCACAGCGTGCAACACCTATTTTTTAAGGATGAAGAATATACTTTGTCTTCTCGAATCTCTCCATGGTCCTCCATTGTTCTGCACTTGGCGTGTCATACTCGATAATTTCTCTGATAGACACTCAAAATGTCGTTTCCCTGTTGTTATAGCAGATTTCACCACTCTAGGTGAATCACACTTTGTATGGCCTTCCCTTGTCCCGGTGTAGACTCCTTAGACCTTATGGACCACTTTTTGTCCTTTTGTGTTTCCTTGATCATCCCTAAAAACATATGAAAAATGATATACGTGACTTTTAAACCTATAAGTGCGTATATACACGGGTTTGACCACTAAAACCGCGTACATCGGGATGTGTGCATAATCCAAATCCTTTTGGAGTTTTCCTTGACATGGATCTGACTCATTTGACTCCTGGCCTTCCCTATTCCTTGAGATCACTCGGATTCAACCTTTCATTACCCCTTTGAAAAGTTATATAAGGAACCCCTTGGTACATTGAAGGCATAAGAGAGAATTGAGAGAAACGAAACTATAGTCCATTATTACCGGAACTTATGCTTGAGTCTGCATCCCTTTCTCCCTTGGAGCACTTTTGTGTTCTTCCCCAGCTTGCCTTTCGCTTGTGAGCTTGCTATCGAGAGATGGAGGATTGAAGTGGTGGAGGACCAAGTGGGGGATTCAGTTTCTCTGATTCATAGACGTGCCGTCAGAGGTTGTATCTTGTAATCTCCGATTCATATTAATAGAAATATATTTTCCTGTCCAATAATGTGTGTTTGAATGAATATTTTATCCATGGGATCATGTCAAATTCTTTTACATTATTTATTATATATGCTAGAATAGATCTAACACCATGATATATAGAATGCTTGTATTGTTTACTTATTGTTGAGGAAGTAACAGATCAATTCAAGATGAAGATTGGAAAGCTCAACGGGGATCTAATTCAACCATCCGGAATAAGGTACGAGGTTTGATCCTTTAGTGTTAGACATTTAATTTCTATTGCATATTGGAAAGGATTGATTTCTAGAGTCAAGCTGTCTATTATGGTACCCCAAGCCATAGGAATTTCTCTCCATAACATAATTGGCGACTCCGCTAGGGAGTTTCTAGTAGTTGTCCTTTGGGGGTTGTTTTCTCAACATTCAATGAATTTGAATTACTCTTTCTCTCTTGTTTTTGTGTCGGGTCTGGGGGCATTTATGCCTGGTAGAGTCTGATTGGTGTGAAGTTTGTCTCAGCCTGTCTGTTTTCCTTGATTTTATGCACCTTTCTTCCTGTACATGGGTTTTTGATTTACAGTCATGTATACACACGGTTTCCTCTGCGATTTCCGCGTATACACGCGAGTTTACTGTGAACAGTCGCGTATGCCCTTTATTTTTCCTTTTTGGGGAAGATAATTGGTTGCTATGTGAATTCTAATGTTTGCTGAGTCTCCTTTGGCACTGCCTGATTCTGTTTTGACCTCTATTCCTGACCAGAAACGTTTTTTTAGGCTAAATTTTTCTTTTTTAAGATGGTTCTTGTCATGGCATTTTCGATTTTTTGTTTGAGATTAGTGCATTAAAGTTCTTTTACCTTAGTGCTTTGCTTGAGTGCTGTTTTGGTGTGCTTGCAAAGTCTAGGGGTCATAGAATCATTCTTTTTGCATCTCTTTTATTTTCAAAAAATCTAAAAACATTTGCTTATCATCATGCATTGCATTGTACTTGCACTAGATAGATTTGCTTTGGAATACTAGTTAGGACTTCATATAGGAAAATTTGCATTTATCATTTGAAGAAGAATTGTGCATTTCATGTAGTAGCATACCCTATTTTCATGGACACAATGCATTTGCATTGATTGTTAGGTGTGCATTTTACTTCATGTTGCGTCATAACACCATCAGTTGCATGATCATATCCCTTTTTTGAGTAATAAAGCCAACTAAAATCAACGCTAAATAAAATGAATTACACTCTTTTCTTTTTTAGGGTGCACCAACAAGATTAGGTTTTAGGATCTTGGAATAGTTCATTGTAAGTCAATTCTCCAAGATCACTAAACAACAACATCTAGGTGTCTGTCTAGGTGAGTGTGTGAAATCCTTGGTATAACTAGTGTTT
Source organism: Pseudotsuga menziesii (assembly GCA_001517045.1). Taxonomy (NCBI): domain Eukaryota; kingdom Viridiplantae; phylum Streptophyta; class Pinopsida; order Pinales; family Pinaceae; genus Pseudotsuga; species Pseudotsuga menziesii. The sequence goes on from LPNX010607681.1 coordinate 32,102, forward strand.
CTCAAGATCCTCCTCTCAAAAGGGAGTTAAGCACGAGGCAGTGTGAGCGGTTATTGATTGGGATGACCCCTAGTCATAACTGAGTAGCACCGGAGATATTTCTAGGATTGTATTCGTATCTGGGGGCTCTTTCGAGAGTTTCAGGCTTTGCTACCTTGCCCATACAGTCAATCTCGCCTGTGACTGTCCTCCCGAGCATTGATTATATTGAGGTGACCTTAGTGGCATTACCTAGGATATCGAGGGGCTACTTTGTAGGGGTTACTCTGTGGGTGTCCCGTCCAGGTTGGGGTCAGACAGCATAGTCGCTTTACGCGTTGAAGCTGAGGGCCACAATAATTGGTTACGTACCTCCGCTTGTTGTGTATGGGAGTCTCAAGCCTCTCCTAGGTGAGACATACCTTCTTCATTTGGGAGTTCACTTATCCAGCCTTTGTTTGCTTGCATTTGTCTTTAGATTTTATTAGTGATTTATCTGTGCACGATAGTTAGCCTAGGGTTTACGTAAATAGAGAGTCTTTTCTATTTTTTGAGTCATTGTGGATTCAAGTGCGATTCCTCGCTGTTCTCGTCGTTTAGCAGGACTTTTTCCTTCTACTTCTCCTCCTCCTTTGGGAGAGAGACCTAGATAGTCCAGGCATACTATGTCACACATTGATTCACACACCATGGGAGACCGTTTAGAGGATATTCCTGAACCACCTCCTCCCATTCGTGTAGACGATGGGGAATTTACTCCTACTTATGATCCTTCACCCGACTTAGCTGAGTTAGGTCCTGTGATTTCTGAGATAGGACCCTTGCACGATAGGCCTACTCACTCCAGGTCTGATTCCCTATTGACGCGTTACCGATATGGAATGCCGGAGGACATCGAGACTCATTTTGAACCTACCAGCACTAGATATGGTAGTTATGCTACATCCGGTTTCCCTACACATGATTTGACATTTCATCTCAAATCTGATTTCGAGCCTAACACTATGCCTAGGGGAACTCTCATTCCTTACCATGCAGAGAGGTTTGGGAGCACTAGTCACATTGCACCTTCCATCCCAGTGGTGGAAGCTACATCGTATCTCCCTCCTAGGTCTAGGGTTAGCGATTCGATTAGGATACCAGATCCGAGACGAGTGACGATAGGTAGTAACACATATATTATTACTTAGGTTCCTTCTTCCTCGGTCCCTAGTTCTTCAAATGTACATCCTCCACCTTATTCATGTGGTCCTTTAAGCCGATATATGGGTACGAGTCAGGTCTGTACTGTTGTTACCAGAACGATTGTGTCTCAAGTTCACATACCACCTATTGCTTCGGGAGTCTATGTTCATGCTTCTAGAGGTCATCTTGCTACTTCCGGGGAATATATCCCTACTTCCGGAGTGCATCTTCCTACCTACGGAGTGTCTCATGGGGCATCGCATGCGATGACCTATGGACCTTATTATGGGACGTAGTATGGACAGGTTTCTTCACGTTATGGAGGCAGGTATCAATAACCTCCTTACTCTCCTAATTATGGCTTTGTATCTCCTACTAGTCAAGGTCCACCATACTATGGTACTTCCTTGGCACCCTATACAGGTCAGACAGGAGGAGAACACTATGGCCAAGGCCATGGTGCTAATCAACCCTATATGAACCAGGGAGCGGTCCATCGACCTCATCATCCTAGGCTCCCTTTCCTTGCGACACTTAATCTTCCTGACTTATCGAGACTGATGAAAGATCCTGTGGCTCATGACTCGGCTTGGCCGGCTGTCCCTACCAAGCTTCCTTCAAACATACCTAAGTTCAAAGGCAAACTGGGAGAGGATCCGAGTGAACACGTTACAATGTTTCACCTTTGGTGCTCTTCGATGTCATTACATCAGGACTTAGTCTGTTTGAGACTATTTCAATGCACCCTCACAGGGCCTGCTGCGAAATGGTATATAGAGTTACCTAAGGGAGCTTTCTCTTTGTTCGATGACTTTGCGATGACTTTTCTTAATCACTTCCAGCTACCAGTGTGCTATGAAGTTGGTATTGAACTCTTGTCGACATTTCAACAAGATAAAGCCACACATATTTCTGATCATATTCAAGAGTGGTGTAGATGGAAGAGATTAATTAAAGCTTTTATACCACCGGAATTCCTCCTTAAGTGGTTCCTCACTTCGTTATTGCCATATATAGCAAAGGATGTTTCCACATTCGGAGTACAGAATGAGGAACAAGCGATTTTTAGGGCACGGGAACTGGACTTGATCTATACTCAGTACGATTTGTTGTATGAGATTATTCCCAACGCTCCTCGTTCCAGTTTCGATCCCAAAGTAAAACTTGGACCACATGCTGATGGCCTTGTGGGTTGTGCAAGTACGAAACCTGCAAATTCGGTTGCAAAACAAGCTAGTCAATTTTCATTCAACCAATCTACTTCGGGACAAGCTACGGCTTTGTCTCAACTTGCCCAAACAGCGAATGTACTTTCTGTGCAGTCGTTGGACCAGAAGGGTAACCAGCAGCCCGGATAGAATAGAAAAAAAGGTAAAAATAATAATCGAAAGGGTGGGAATAAGAATGAGAATGCTAACAATAATGACAAGAATGGTAGAAATGCTGGGGGGGACAAGCAAGCGAAACGTAAGGTTAAGTTCCCTTGCAAGCTATGTAAGGACGATCACCTCACTTACTTGTGCCCTCGGATTGAAAAAGCTTTGATATTCTTAGCATAAGGCCCAGTTGTGCTAACTAACCCTTTATTGCATAATCAAAATATGAACTCGAAGTCCCATGACCAGTCTAGTGATGATGATCCACCGGAGGGTAGTGGTCGTGGGTGCATTAACATGGTCCATGCTATGAAAGTTGTGACTCATGTGAAATATTATAGTTCGTCACAACCCAACCCAGGGAAAGAGCCTCATCCACCAGGATCCCCTTTGCGCATTGAGAAACCTACGGATAAACCTGAGGCGGCACCTCGCATTCCTAAGGGAGTTCTTAAGCGTTCAGGGCATAATCCAAATGCCCGAGCTGCCCAGAATTATTCAGTTGTCGAGGATTTGGGCCATACTCCTTGTGTGATGTCTACATTGGAAGTGCTTCAGAGTTGTCCTTCGCAAAGGAAGGAGTTGCTTTCTACCCTTGGTGTGAACGATGATGATTCTTCCTCTATGATCAAATTTGAAACCGCAGGACATCAGCCTCACTTGCCCTACTATGTGTCTCTTTTGGTGCACGTAGAATGTCTTGGTATGACCGTCAAACGTACTGTGATTGAAGAGGGCGCTGCTGCTTCTGTGATGTCTTTGGCATGTTGGAAGGGTCTCGGTTCTATTGAGATGTCTAAATCAGCGACTATGTTAACTGTGTTCGATGGGAGATCTTTTAGGATGTACGGCATCCTTCCTTCCCTTAAAGTCCATTTGGGGGGGAAGACCATTGCAATAGAGGTTGAGGTGGTTGATGCGCCCCTTGACTATAATCTCTTGCTGGGTAGGAACTGGATGTATAGTATGCAAGCCATTGCTTCTTCCTTGTTCCATGTTGTATGCTTTCCACATAACAGGAAGATCGTAACGATTGATCAAATGACATTCAAGAATCCGTCTATTACCGTATCTTTAGGAGCTTCGATCCTGATCGTTGAGCACTCTTAGCCGACAACTGGGAGTGTGGGTGTAGGCATGTATCCATCCCTCATTGGAAGCTTTAGTTGTCCTGCACCGATCCTCATGATAGGATCTAGGTCCGATGAGGCTTCTAATTCTACGACATCGGTGTCTTTTTGCATGAGTCATATGGAATACCCTTGGATTCTTTCTACACCGAGTACTTCGAGTGAGCCTGTCGAGATGAGTTTGTTGTTTCCTGTAGCCATGATAGCTTATCAAGCTAATCTCAAGAGTGTTGCAAAGCCTAGTCCTTCCTCTTCACAGATAGAGGAGGAGGACCCGTATGTGCTATCGGCATGGGCAGTACAGTCTTCTCATCCCATGACTACCTTGATACGGTTTTCCCGTCGGATGAAGTGATTATCGAGGCTATGTCGGGAGTTGAGCCACCATGGGAGGAAATTCATCATAGATCATACTTTCTTCCAGAGATTGACCGTTTGGAGTGTGAGGATTTTAGGGTGATTCTTAGTCAGAGAGTTGGTAGTCCTGTGGTTCCATTAAGCTCTCCTGGTCCGATGGCTGATGGAAACATGGAAAACATATCTTCAATGATTCCTATCAACATCTCTCACAATCCTGGCATGATAGAAAATGTCTATATTGGGGAAAAATGTTCCCATGCTAAGATTTTGGAATATACCAAGCTATTCAAGGAATTCCATGATATTTTTGCTTGGTCTTATGACGAGATGCCAGGTATTTACCCTCATATTGTAGAGCATGAGATTAAGAATTACCCCAATGATAATCCTATTTGACAACGTTTACGTGCGGTGAATCCTAGGAAAGCACCCGCCATTAAGGCAGAGATAGAGAAACTGTTGAAAGCCAGTTTCATCTATCCCATTCCCTTGATGGAGTGGGTTTCAAACCCCATTCTGGTAGATAAGAAGCAGGGAACGATCTGCATATGCACTGATTTCCATGATTTGAATCGTGCCTGTCCTAAGGATAACTTCCCCACACCATTTATAGATCAGATTTTGGATGAGTGTGCAGGTAGTGAGGTGTTCTCCTTTATGGATGGATTTTTTGGGTATAGTCAGATACAGATTAAACTTGAGGACCAAAATAAGACTGCATTTATTTGTCCTTGGGGAACGTTTGCATATCGAAAAATTCCTTTCGGCCTTAAAAACGCCGGAGCTACATTTCAACAAGCAATGACCTTGATTTTCCATGATCTCAAGTCAATTATTGAGGTATTCTTGGATGATCTTGCTGCTCATTCTCGTATGAGAATGCATCATCCCTATCACTTGAGATTGGTATTCGAAAGATGCCGGCACTATTCAGTTAGATTAAATCCTCATAAGTGCATCTTTTGCGTGAAGTCAGATCATTTGTTAGGATTCATCATTTCGAAAGAGGGTATAAGAGTCGACCCTTTGAAGGTTGAGGCAATACTTCAGTTGTCTCCCCCAAAGAATATTCGTCATCTTCAGTGTTTACAAGGCATGGAAAACTTCTTACGAATATTTGTTGTCAACTTTGCCAATTTGACTAGAGGCTTCATGTGTCTCTTGAAGAAGGATACTCCCTTTTATTGGGATGAGCAAGCCCAAGAGTCCTTCGATGCACTCAAGCGAGCCCTAGCATCGGCCCCAATGATTAGTCCCCCGGACTATAGCCATGATTTCTTGTTATATGTGGCCGCATCTTTAGAGATGATTGGTATGGTCTTGGTTCAAGAGGATGATGAGCTCCAAGAGCATGTCATATATTATCTGAGCCGAAACCTTATTGACGCAGAGATTCGTTATTCTCATGTCGAGAAGCTTGCTTTAGCTACCGTACATGCGGTTCAACATTTGAGACATTATATTCTCCATCGCCAGACCTTGTTTGTGGCCCATGTCAATCCATTTCAATTCATCCTCACCCGAAGGATGATTGGGGGAAAGTATAAGAAATGGATTGTCATTCTGCAAGAGTTTGATCTCGAGTTTGTTTCGGAAAAATTGAAGAAGTCTTTAGTCTTTGCAGAGCTTAGATCGAATTTTCCGAGCGAGGTTGAGGAGTTGGTTTGTGAAGATACGTTTGTCGATGAACACATCTTCTTAATCTCTATGTTAGACCCATGGTATGGGGATATCATAATATATTTACAAACACTAAAGACCCCTACTCACCTCTCGCGAGATGAATGATGACGATTACGTCACGTCTCTAAGAACTACCTCATAGTGGACAATACTTTGTACCACCGTGGGGTAGATTCCATTTTACGACGTTGTTTAAATCATGACGAGGTTGAGGTTGTGATGAATGATTGCCATGGAGGGGCGTGTGGTGGTCATTTATCTGGGCTTTCTACAACTCAAAATATTTTGAGAGCAGGTTATTTCTGGTCGTTGATCTTTAAGGATTGTGTTGATGAGGTCAAGAGGTGCCACCCTTGCCAGGTGTTTGCACGTAATATGCACTTGAAACCTGCCCTGTTACATCCCATTATCATTGCAGGTCCCTTCCCTAAGTGGGGGCTTGATTTTAGGTATTGAAACCCAGCTTCAGCTGGGGGGCACCATCACATTATAGTGGCTGTTGATTATTTCACTAAATGGGATGAGGCTATGCCTACAGTAAAATCCGATGGTGAGATAGCCGCTCACTTTGTATTCAACCAAATTATTACTCGGTACAGGATTTTGAAAGAGCTTGTCACTGACCATGGATCACACTTTCAGAACCGTATGATGGAAGAGTTGGCATCGAAGTTAGGGTATAAGCAAGAGTACTGCTCTTCTTACTACCCCCAAGCGAATGGACAGGTAGAGGCAGTGAATAAATCACTCAAATCCATTCTCCAACGAACCATCGCACAAAGCAAGAATAATCGGCACATTATGTCATATCCTGCTTTGTGGACATATCGAACCGTGGTTAAGACTGCCACTGGTTTTTCTCCATATCAGCTTGTACATGGAATGGAGTCAATATTGGCAGTTGAATGCGAAATTCCTTCATTGAAGCTAGCTGTGGAACTCTTACCAGACACTTCACCTTTGGAGGAGCATTTGGTTCACCTTGAGCAACTCGATGAGCAGCGTCGGGATGCCTTGGTGGTTCTAGAGGTTAATAAGCGTCGCGTTAAGGTCTAGTATGATAAGTCTATCCATCCAAGAGTGTTTAGTGAAGGAGACTTGGTCCTTTTGTGGGATCAACTGAAAGAACCCTTGGGGGCATGGAAATTTAATCCTATGTGGCATGGTCCTTACGTGGTCAAGCGTGTGTTAGAGAAGGGTGCATATGAGTTAGTGGATTACGAAGGAACAGCTTTGACGGAGCCTAGAAATGGGCTCTATCTCAAAAAATACTATGCATAATCTTTATCCAAGGCTGCTTGTTGTATATTATTGTACAACTTTGCATAGTTAGGTATTTTTTTTTATCATGATTGGGTTTGTGATTAGTTTCCATTTCTTTTGGCAGATGTCAATGGAATCTTCCACCGACATAGGATTTGCGGATGGTGCAAGCCGTCACACTCAACACTCATCCTCTGCTTCTTGGGTGATTTATACTCCTATGGGTCATGTACTGTCTTCAAGAGGTGTATGTCTACGGCCATCTTCCAACAATGTTGCTGAATATAGCACCATTATTGAGCTTCTATGGGATTCCATTCTACATGGCATTCTATCTCTTGAGGTACGTCTTGATCCGGAGTTAGTAGTGTCATAGCTCAATGATTTGTACCATGTTAGAGATCCGACGTTATTGAGAAGATTCTTACGTGTGAGATTGTTAGAACGACAATTTGACAATATAACATATATACACATTCCAAGAAATAATAATCAAGTTGCTGACTCATATGCTAACTACATGTTATATTGGCATTTGTTTCATTCATAATAAATTAATCACAAACACAATTTTTACACATGTAAATAAATAAATCGATCACCATAAAACTTTTTATACATAAAAATGTGATAATACATAGTGTCATGATAAAAAATTGGGGATTTTTAAGCCACCATCATATAATACACGGTCGTACAAAATGTATACACTCCCAGTTGTCTAATCCTATGGAGGAGGAGGAGGGTTGTGATCATGTAACGTCACTATGGCTCTAGATAGCTGCCAAAATAAACGCACCCATGTGCGTGGTACACCCACCACCTACTGCTGCATGGCCTCAGGCAAGTCCTTGACTTGCGCCATGGGAACTTTATGAGTCATTCTCACAAAGTTGGTATGAATGCTCTAGAGCATTCACTCCGCATCCACACCCGTGATGTCATCTCCTCTTCCCCTCTGTCTATGATGAGGGAATCCCTCTGGTCGCCATGGTCCCACATCCGCACACAAATGGTAGATGTCATTATGTGTTGTCACACAAAAAAATGTCTTTTTGCTTCAAGAAAATACAAAAAGATTCAATAACTCAAATTTTTTTAAAAAGAGTGAGGGTCAAGATTCGTTACCTATATCGCCATATGCCGATCCTGGTGGAAATGGTATGTCCAGATCCCCCAGAAAATCTAGCCCTACATAGGGGTAGTCATCAATGGCAACTATCTGTCATCACCACCATGGAAAGAAGTTAGCTAGATATGGGTTGGCCACCCTACCACCCCCCAGTCTATGCATAGCATCTTCCCAACGCCGTTGGGCCAGATCTCGAACCCCGTGGAGAGGAACATCCACTCTAGGGCTCAATCCTGGAACACGCTCGAAGAAAAATGTGCTCAAGATACTACTGAACCCGAAGTTCCGCACCCTACCTGCCTTACACTCACTGAGATGGTGTTTCATGTTGCTCAGTAGTGTAGTACTCTAGTCATAGATTGTGGGTCTCATGCACTCCACTGCATAGAACATCAGAGGCCGCGAGGCCTGGTGGAGTGATGCTAAGCCGACTATCCTGCCCAGTGTCAATAATATGGCCTTTAGGCCCATCACCTGTATAGCATTGGTAGGGACCTGACTCCCCACCTTCTCGATGTCTGGATAATAGTACACTACAATGTACTCGTTAATAGTTAGGCCACCCCCTGGCCCACCTCGGGAACGAAGGTTCACCACATCCCCTCATCTAGAAAGCCCTATAATAAAGTATATGTCCTCCACCTCTATGGTGAGGGACATCCCATCAATATGAAAGGACTCCAATTATGGATCCCAATAGTCTACCAGCATCTGTAGCAGTCTTGGTTTGGACCTCAAACCACCAAGACACCAAAACTTGTAGAGTCCACATGCACGAAGAGCTTGTTGAGCCATTAAGTCAGCCCTTACTACTTCCTCTACTTCACCATGCTCATGCTCTCTCCACTCTAGCACCATCCTGTAAAAGAAATTGAAAATTTTCCCATTAGTTTAGTGAAAAATCATATGCGTGGCCTCATACGCGACTGCTTTGAAAACAGCTGCGTATGTACGCGGGTTTGAGGCCGTTTTCTGCGTATATTCATCCCTATACGTGGAAAAAGCCTTGATTTTTGTGTGGGCCACAGCGCTCATTTTGGGATGGCCTAAAATATTCATTTGGACCATGAAAATCTATAAAAATTATGTCAAAATGCAAGAGGAGAGCATGAGTAAATACCTGGAAGAAACGGTTGTGAATTCCGCTGGCTGGATCTCCTAGAATTTGTAGTTGAAAATCAGAGCTCAAATGGGTAAAAGTTTCAAATGATTTATATTTTTTACTATTTATAGAAAAGTTTCAAATATTTGAAAATTTTTACCCCCTTTCGTATAGTTTCGACATTTTCTAACCATTTTCGACCGTTTTTGACATAACTGGTGTTGTAGAAGACCTTTTTTAGTGTCGTTTCAGCTGTTGGATTGACCCGTTCATGCCGATCTCAGGTATCATGTATAAACTAGCATATAGGTTAGGTTTCACCACCATTTGCATTTTGCATGACCTTGTGACCATATCACCATGACCTTAGGTACAAACCCACTCTATTATGTCACAGAACCTTCTTGCTGCTTTAGAAGTGGCATGATACGAGTGGTAGAGCTTCACCTTACATGGGTACCCTAGTTAGCACCTTATTTGCATTTGGTGCCCATGCAGATGATTTCTCCCTTAGGGTGTGGGAGTCCATTATATAGTACTACCATGACATTTCGCAAGAGCCTCATACTCCTCTTGATATTATGTTGGCCTATTTCCCTCAAGACTCCCTCATGTCAAGTTGTGAATGCATTATCATGAGCTTTTCATGCCTTACTAAGCTTTATGCTGGATTCCCTGACATTGCGTTTCAGCCAAATAGCCCAATCTTGTCTCATGTCTAGCCATGCAGAGCCATTTTTTATCCTTCGCAGCTTGATTCCCTTTTTACCAGGAGGGGATTTTCCCCCGAGTGTTGATATCCTACACATGTATCCTTGCATTGAGCATAGGTATGTTCCACTGCTTGGAACTAGTTTGTTTTCCCTTGTGACACTCATCTCCTCCTAGTTTGTAACTATAAAGCTAGTTTATTCTTTTTTCAAGCTTTTCAAATAACTGAAAAAGTCCAAAAAAAAATCAAAAAACCAAAAATCCGGACAAGGAAAGATGTTATCTTTGGCAGTTGTCAAGTCGTGTTGCCTTCGAACAGAGCACTATATATCACATCCATTGGTTGGGTTATAGTTTGAATTTAGGAGCTGTACTCGTTTATCTGAGTTTATCTCCACTGACTGGTTAAGCTTCTAGTCCCTATGGAGCCTCTGTTGATGCCTCCCATGTCACAGAGATGTCCCAGTTTGTATATCGAATCTATGCTGCCTTCATTTAGTCACCATATGCCATTATGCTCTTGTTCGAAGGAAGTTGAAACCTGAGTTGGCCATTCCTCAGTTATCTTGACTTTGCATGTTGGCCATTCCCGATACAATTACTGGTTTGTGCACTTTATGATCGAGTCCTTCCACATTATACATCTTTGCTGAGTACCTCGTGTTGGATGATGGGGGATTCCTTAATGCCCTCCTTCTAGTGGATTTCATCCCATCGACTTCAGATCATTTATTCTGGGATTGGAGTCTAGAGTCATTTTGAGTGCCTTGAGACTTGCAGTCATCAGTGGCAGGTTCTCTCGCCATTGACAGTTTCTTGGGAATAAATCAATGTCCCCTGATCGATGGATCCTTTCAAGTGTTCAACCTCAACACATTTATTCACACTTCTTAGTTTGTACTCTAGTACCTTGATTCCCATTTTCATTATAGGTGGGTAATCTCGCGTCTGTTAATGGTATACATTAATGACCGATAATCAGACGATGGATCACTATGTTCGACCTTGACCCTCTATTTTCATAGTAGGACATGTACTCATAGTGGTTTGTGTAGAAGAATTTCCAGATTGGTGGCATCTCTTATATGCTACATCCTTGATCATGCCAGTGTTCATGAGATTTCAGCTCTCGTGACTTGATTCTAGTGTATGTCAGATATTTCCAACCACTATGGACATCTTGATCTATTATATATCTTCAGCCATTTTGGAGATCATGGTCCTTTGTATATCTTCATCATGGCGATTCTGACCTATGTATATTGTACGTGGTGATGACCACATATGTGATATCATGTATCATGCATATTCATGGACATTGTACTCTTATGTATCCGGGACTACTATATGTATTTGCAGTTGTATGCAGAGTTGTATTATTGTACTATGATGATTGGGTGGCTGGTCTTCCATTTGGGATCCTTCATCACTCCACTTCTGGGATGGACTTATAATGTATTTCGGCCATCATATGACCCCTCTGACCTCACACATTAGGGGGCATCTGTTATAGTGGATTTCACCACTCTAGTTGAATCACACTTTGTATGGCCTTCCCTTGTCCCGCTGCAGACTCCTTAGACCCTATGGACCACTTTTTTTCCTTTGATGTTTCCTTGATCATCCCTAAAAGCATATGAAAAATGATATACATGACTTTTAAACCTATAAGCGCGTATATACGCGGGTTTGACCACTAAAACCGTGTACATCGGGATTTGTGCATCATCCAAATCCTTTTGTAGTTTTCCTTGACATGGATCTGACGCATTTGACTCCTGGCCTTCCCTATGCCTTGAGATCGCTCGAATTCGACCTTTCATTACCATTTTGAAAAGCTATATAAGGAACCCCTTGGTACATTGAAGGCATAAGAGAGAATTGAGAGCAACGAAAATATAGTCCATTGTTGATGGAACTTATGCTTGAGTCTGCACCCCTTTGTCCCTTGGAGCACTTTTGTGTTCTTCCCAAGCTTGGCTTTCACTTGTGAGCTTGCTATCGAGAGATGGAGGATTGAAGTGGTGGAGGCCCAAGTGGGGGATTCAGTTTCTCTGGTTCACAGACGTGCTATCAGAGGTTGTATCTTGTAATCTTTGATTCATATTAATAGAAATATCTTTTCCTGTCCAATAATGTGTGTTTGAATGAATATTTTATCCATGGGATCATGTCAAATGCTTTTACATTATTGATTATATATGCTAGAATAGATCTAACACCATGATATATAGAATGCTTGTATTGTTTACTAGTTGTTGAGGAAGTAACATATCAATTCAAGATGAAGATTGGAAAGCTCAACGGGGATCTACTTCAACCATACGAAATAAGGTATGAGGTCTAGTCCTTTAGTGTTAGACATTTAATTTCTATTGCATATTGGAAAGGATTGATTTCTGGAGTCAAGCTGTTTGTTGTGGTACCCCAAGCCATAGGAATTTCTCTCCGTAACACCTGTAAACTATAATACCACAATCTTTCTTTAGTAATTGATACATTTCCAACCGACAAAAATGAGTCATACACACTTCTGTCTCTATCAACCATGAATTCCTCTCTTTCATCCAAGACCCGGTTAAGAACTTCTAACCCCTTCTCTTTCTCCATAACAGAAAAATGGAGATAATTCTCTAAACAAAGCTTAAGTATTCGAAGCTTACTTGTGATTGTAACTGTATACATGTAAGGTTGACTGCGAAAGGATGGCAGGATGTCTCCTTCACTCGTCCCCAGCATGTAAAATAAAATGATTTTTTAAAAATAAGTCAACTTCACCCTTATATAATGGTTTATTCCAGAGGCTCCACTAAGAGGTTTTACTTTAACCACTTTCCTCCATGGAATGCACTGTGAACCACCACGTGTATCATGGTTTTTATTTTGCTACCGCTTTTCCATTTTAATCACCATGCAACTTCATCCTCCGGAACCGCTAATAACCATTGATGGATCTTCACTTTTTGTTTAAGCCACTAGATTTAAACTACATGTACACATTCCGCTGGGCCTTTTTTTTTTTAAACGTGCGTCTTTATTAAAGCAGAGTCTTTTCCAACCATAGATTTCACCTGCTGGTTTCACAACCGTCGATCCTCGTGTGTTTTGTTAACCATATCCACCTTTCTTTATCTCCTACGTATCTCCATAGAGCAGATCTATTCCAAACCCTAGATTTTAACCTCTTTAATTCTACACCATTAGATTACGAACCAATTTAGCCTTTATACACCATAATATAATAGATTCACATTATTAATCTTAGCCAATGTTCATGTAACCTTTATTTTTTATCCACAATGATTCTTTTACAACTGTTCAAAATGGAGGTGTTAACAACTGGCTCAATCTAGGGATGATATCCTCCTTGCAAGGTATCAAAGAACTCATAGACCAGGTGCCAAATCCATTGGGATTCTTTGAATTTTTCTCTGAAATCCTCAACTTGTTTTGAACTGAACCATCAACTAAAACCATTTTGCAAATAAATGCCACTCTGTTAACCTAAAACCTGTAACTGGATTGCACTTGAAACTGAGACCAAACTGAAAACTACTGAAAGAAATGCTTGCCATGTCGAGCTTATTAATGCCTACCTATCCTACTTAACTAAGCACAAATACCCAATCAATTAAAATCTGACTTCCAATGAAGCCAGTCAAGCAATTTATCCAATAAGTCAATTTCTTCCTCATGCAATTTAACTCCCAGCTTATGTATATGCATATGAAATCTAACCAAATGAAGGGCAGCATCATCATTCTTTTGATCTTTAAACTTTGGAAGACCTGTTTGCCAATCCACTTTAGGTATTCGATTTGGAAAACCAGGAATGTGAGCATGATTCATAGGAGTATACCTTGCAGACAAAGAATTCATCTTGAAAAATGAATATACTGAATCAACTCTTCAAAGTTTACAATCTTTTGATAGTGGAGCCACCATAGGAATTTTGAAAACTGGATTCTTTGAAGATGGAGTCGCCAGGTGAAATATGCACAACCTTGCTAATATCTGACTGTTCTTCACCATCAACAATCAAATATAAAACTATGTCATTCATACCCATGGAAGATTTGAACCTTCGTTCCTCGGCAACGGCGCAAATTTGTTATCACTCAGAATGTACCTAGGTTATGAAAGGTAAATCCCAAGGTAACAGCAAAAACCACTTCAGAAAGAAACTGGCTTTCCTTTCCAAAGGGGGATCTCTCAAATATAAATTTAACAAGGCCAGATATAAGAATGAACACTTAAACATTATGTATATGGTTGAAACAATACACATAACCATTCGGCAATGGGGTCAAAATACATAAAGATAGCACAAAGGTCTCATGCATGAGATTTCATCAAAGGCAAGATAACCATTTAGTTATAGTCATTCATTGATTTCAGGTGGATAAGGAAGAAGTATGAACAATCCATTGATATAGAGCATCATAAGATGAATTACATACTAACTTTAGTAGAAACATTTATGAAATATCTGAAACAATAGTCAGAGCACAACAAATATGAATTTTGAACTATTCAACACTACGTTTCAGATATGAGGAAAACAAAATGGAATGTAAGCACTGAAGAAAAAACAATCACATAGGAAAGAAAAGCATAGACTGTAACATAGATACCATAGGAATCTCTGATAATCCACACGCATTCAACTTTGTTATTTCAAAAATTATATGTCCTCAAAAAGCATTGATCCAACATACGGGTTCCAACCCTCAATACATCAAGTAAATGCAAATATATACATAAATGATTTCTTCCCAAGAAGATTTAATAACTGAAGAATCTATTTAATCAAAGTCTTTGTAACTATATCCCTAACAATTAGGAATAAACTACATGCTTTGATCCTAATAACAGATCATTTAATTAAAATCGACTTGGTGATAGCAAGGCTGGAATAAACATCTCCACAGCACAGAACACCTGTTTTTTAAGGATGAAGAATATACTTTGTCTTCCCGAATCTCTCCATGGTCCTCCATTGTTCTGTACTTGGTGTTTCATACTCGGTCATTTCTCTGATAGACACCTCCATATCCATATAAGCCTCATAAGATACAGTGGGAAATCCTCCTCTAATGATCAGAAATTTTTTCAATATCTCAAAGTCTTCTGTCAACTTGTCCACGAATTTGGCAGACCAAAGATACAACCAATTGTACCTCTTCTTTGAAAATGTGAATACACTGTTAGAGAAACTATCAGGCAAATTAAGGAATCCACGAATAGTTTTTGCATCAATCCTACATAATATCTTGGACGTGGAATGACTCATAATGACTCTCTCAGAAGGTGAGCAATTACTTGCACACCATTTAGCAAATTCAAGAGATGGTAAAGTCTGTTCAATGGTGAAGTAATACAGAAAGGACTGGTAGACATTTGAAATGTTGTTTCCCTGTAAATTATACTGCCACAATCTTTCTTTAGTAATTGATACATTTCCAACCGACAGAAATGGGTCATACACACTTCTGTCTCTATCAACCATGAATTCCTCTCTTTCATCCAAGACCCGGTTAAGAACTTCTAACCCCTTATATTTCTCCATAATAGAAAAAAAACAATAATTCTCTAAACAAAGCTTAAGTATTTGAAGCTTACCTATGACTGTAACTGTATACACGTAAGGTTGACTATGAAAGGATGGCAGGCTATCTCCTTCACTCATCCCTAGCATGCAAAATAAAATGATTTTTTAAAAATAAGTCAACTTCACCTTTATATAATGGTTTATTCCGGAGGCTCCACTAAGTGGTTTTACTTTAACCACTTTCCTCCACGGAATGCACTATGAACCTCCACGTGTATCGTGGTTTTTATTCCACTACCGCTTTTCCATTTTAATCACCGTGCAACTTCATCCTCCAAAACCGCTAATAACCATTGATGGATCCTCGCTTTTTGTTTAAGCCGTTAGATTTAAACTGCATGTACACATTCTACTGGGCCTTTTATTTTTTTTAAACGTGCGTCTTTATTAAAGCGGATTCTTTGCCAACTGTAGATTTCACCTGCTTGGTTTCACAACCGTCGATCCTCATTTTTCATTAACCATATCCGCCTTTCTTTATCTCCTGCGTATCTCCATAGAGTGGATCTATTCCAAACCCTAGATTTAACCTCTTTTATTCTACACTGTCATATTACAAACCAATTTATCCTCTATACACCATAATATAATAGATTCACATTATTAATATTAGCCAAAGTTCATGTAACCTTTATTTTTTCTCCACCATATTTCTTTTACAACTGTTCAAAATAGAGGTGTTAACACAACGGTCTCCACCTTTTTCTCAGTTCTTTTCACAATTCTCTTCTTTTCTCTGTAATAAAAAATGGTACTAAAATCTGGGACTTCTTCCCCTTTCTTCTCTTCAAGAGGTATTAGCCTTAATCCAGAAACAACAAACTGTCCTATATTTCTACCAGCAGTTGCAGCAGGCTCTTGAGGGTTAGGACAATCCTAATCTTGCACTTCTTGAGTGTCTGTAGGATCAGAAGTTTGTTGATCTGTTGTGGACCTTGTCAGTTTCAGACTTTCAACCTTCTTCTCTTTTAGCTCTTCATCCTCTTTCTTTTTTCTTTCTTCTTCTTCCTTCTTGGCAGCTTCTTCTGCATTCTTTGCTGCTTCTTGTTCATCTTTCTTCCTTTCCTCTTCTTCACTCTTAAGCCAACTCTCAGCCTCTTGTGCTAGTCTCCTAGCATCTTCTTCTCTTTTCCTAGCCTCCTCTTCATCAACTTTCTTCTGCTCAGCTTGGCACTTACCACCTTTAGTGGTGATCTTCTTTTTAATGCAGTCATATTTTCTGCATTTCTAAAAGTTTCTTCATCCTTATCCCAATGGTTTGTATATTCAAAATGCACATTGGCTTCCTTGCAATGTTCCACAACTTTGTTCTGAGAATAATTTCTATGGAATTTCATTTCCCCAAAGTGTAAATACTCCAATTCCTGTACAAACTCATCAACTTTTTTAACTTTTGAAAACTTATAGATTCCCAGTCTGAAAGGTATGGGAGGATAAGTTTCCTTCTTGTGCTTGAACGAAAAACTCCCTGTACCATCCAAGAAAACCTGCCTGACTGCTTCTTTATACACCACAAAATATGTGGCATACTTGGGGAGCAATGCAGGTGCCCTGGAGCAACCATACATTCTAATATACATCCCCTCATCAGTCAAATAATAATTAGCATACTCCTCAATGAATTTCAATGCCTCTTCAGACATACAATTGCATTCTTTCAAGAAAATCAACGTATACAAGGGCATAATAAATTGTTCACAAATTTCTTTATAATGACTGTAATATTTGTGTGCCCATAACAAGTTGTAGGCTATGTACACAGGGGTTCTGTCCCTGTCCCACATGCAACTTAGGTTTGGAAATTGCTGGGTGCATAGTATACAATCTATTAATATGGAGCTCGTGTAGAACTCAATTTTTTTCTGAGACACCCCTCCCAGAGCTGAAGCAATGCAAGCCAAGAGACTTTTGGACACAATGTTCGCCCAGTTGAATATAGTCCCTTGGGTGGCTACACTGAAGATAATAGGAACCCATCCTAATTTAAAAATTTTGTCGTGACCTCTCCCAAAAATTCTGTTCAACATTAACGCAATAAATCTATAAGGGTTCTTAGAGTAGTTGTGTCATATTCCCCTAATGGCCTGGTTCAAAAATTCTTACCAGGTATCATCATTCTTTTTACTGTTTCAACCAGGTCTAGGTTAATCTCCTTCAGGAAATCTTCAGTTAGGTAAACCTGGGCTTTTGGTAAGTGATAAGCTAATGATACATAACCAGGGATGTAAGTAGCATATCCCTACTTGGAAGTATTGGCCAGAATCATAGTAGTCATGTCTACCCTAGGCATAATCCATCCAATCACTTTTGAGCATGGGAAAAGATCAAGCCTGGTAGCTATCTTCATCAAGGCAGATTTTTCAATATTAGCATATATTGCTAACTCTTCAAACGCAGTATCAGTATCCTCCTGGTTTGAAATCAGTCTGTAAATATCGCCCCACTTATAGTCAGGTTCCATACCGATGGTGGCTCTAGTATCCTCATAAACATACTCAACCTTTGTAATAATGTCCACTTTAGGGTCCCCTTCAGCAATGGGAGCTTTCTTTTTCCGTCTTTTCGACATCTTGTCTTTGGAAAAGTTTCCGTGTCACAAAACAAAATGCCTTTAGGCTTTTCTTTCTGAGCTATTAACCAGTATTCAACGAACGAAGAAAAATTGTATAAGCATTTACCTCGGCCATATTTGTGTTATAGCGGATTTCACCACACTAGGTGAATCACACATTGTATGGCCTTCCCCTATCCCGCTGCAGACTCATTAGCCCCTATGGACTACTTTTTGTCTTTTGATGTATCATCGACCATCCCTAAAAACATTAGAAAACTGATATACGCGGCATTTTCCCTGATAACCGCGTACATACGTGGATATTCCCTCTATAGTCGTGTACATCCGGATGTGTACATAATGCAAAATCCTTTGGAGCGTTCCTTGTCTTGGATCCAACTCACATGACTCCTGGCCTTCCATATGCCTTGAGATCGCACGGATTCGACCTTTCAGTATCACTTTGAAAAGCTATATAAGGAACCATTGAGACATTGAAAGAGGGGAGAGAGAATTGAGAGTACCGAAACTATAGTCCATTGTTGCCAGAACTTATTCTTGAGTCTGCATCCCTTTGTCCCTTGGAGCACTGTTGTGTTCTTCCCAAGCTTGCCCTTTGCTAGTAATCTTGCTATCAGAGTGATGGAGGATTGAGGTGGTGGAGGCCCAAGTGGGGGATTCAGTTTCTCCGGTTCGCAGACGTGCCGTTAGAGGTTGTCACTTGTAATATCTGATTCATATTAATAGAAATATCTTTTCCTGTCCAGTAATGTGTATTTGAATGAATATTGTTTCCATTGGAATATGTCAAATGCTTATACATTATTGATTTATATATGCTAGAATAGATTTAACACCATGAAATATAGTATGTTTGTATTGTTTACTTGTTGTTGAGGACGTGCTATAACAATTCAAGATGAAGATTGGAAAGCTCAACGGGGATCTACTTCAACCGTCCAGAATAAGGTACGAGGTTCGATCCTTTAGTGTTAGATGTTTTTATTTCTATTGCATATTGGGAAAGATTGATTTCTAGAGTCTAGCTGTCTGTTGTGGTACCCCAAGCCATAGGAATTTCTCTCCGTAACAGAATTGGCGACTCTGCTAGGGAGTTCCTAGTAATTGTCCTTTGGGGGTTGATCTTTTGGCATTCAATGTATTTGAAGTGCTCTCTCTCTCTTGTTTCTGTGTCGGGTATTGGGGCATGTATGCCTGGTAGAGCCTGATTGGTGTGAATTTAGTCTCAGCCTATCTGTTTGCCTTGAATTTTTGCATCTTTTTCTTCCTGTACGCGGGTTTGTTACTTACAGTCGCGTATACACGTGATTTCCCCTGGGATTGCTGCGTATACACGCGGGTTCACTGCGCACAGTCGCGTATACCCTAGTTTTTTACCTTTTTTTGGAAGATTGTGGATTGCTGGGTGAATGTTGTTAGTTGCTGAGTCTCCTTTGGCACTGCCTGAGTCTGTTAATACCTCTGTTTCTGACCAGAAACATTTTTTTAGCCTAAATTTTTTCTTTTAGGAAA
>LPNX010607681.1:51961-202747 GCA_001517045.1 Pseudotsuga menziesii
GGAATAGTTTATTGTGAGTTAATTCTCCAAGATCACTAAACAACAACAACTAGGTGTCTGTCCAGGGAGTGTGTGAAATCCTTTATATAACCAGCATTCTCAGGAAGCTCCTCTCAAAAAGGAGTCAAGCACTAGGCAGTGTGAGCGGTTGTTGATTGGGATAACCCCTGGTCGAGAACTGTGTAGCACCGGCGATATAGCCAGGATTGTATTCGTATCTGGGGGCTCTTTCGGGAGTTTCGGGCTTTGCTACCCTGCCCATATGGTCAATCCCGCCTGAGCGTTGATTATATCGAGGTGACCTTAGTGACCTTACCTAGGATATCGAGGGGGTATGTGTAGAGGTTATTCTGCATGTGTCCCGGCTAGGTTGGGTTCGGACAGCACAGTCGCTTTACGCATTGAAGCTGAGGGCCACAATAATTGGTTTCGAACCTTCTCTTGTGGTGACAAGGGCCTCTCAAGCCTCTCCTAGACGAGACATATCGGCCACATTCAGGAGCTCACTTATCCAGCCCTTGTTTGCTTGCTTTTGGCTTTAGATTTGATAGTGATTGCTCTATGCACGCTAGTTGGCCTAGGGTTGATGTAAATAGAGAGTCTTTGCTTTTTTGTTTGAGTCATTGTGGAGTCGGGTGCGGTTCCGTGCCGTTCTCGTCGGTTAGTAGGACTTCCTCCTTCCACTTCTCCTCCTCCTTTGGGAGAGGGGCCTAGATTTTCCAGGCGGACTATCTCACACATTGATTCACACACCATGGAGGATCATTCAGAGACTATTCCTGAGCCACCTCCTCCTATTCGTATTGACGATGGGGAACTTAATCCTACATATGATCCCTCACCTGACCTAGCTGAGATCGGTCCTGTTATATCCCAGATAGGATCTTTTCATGAGAGACCTCCTCACCCTAGGGCAGATTCCCCATTGACCCGTTACCGGTATGGAATTCCAGATGATGCCGAGACTCACTTTGACCCTCCTAGCACCAGCTATGGTAGTTATGTTACGACTGGTTTTCCTATGCACGATTTGACATTTCATGTTGAATCCGATTTCGACCCTAACACTATGCCTGGGGGCATTCCCATGCCTTACCTTGCGGAGAGGTTTGGGAGTACTAGTCACATTGCACCTTCTGTCCCAGTGGCGGAAGCTCCATCTTATATACCTCCTAGGTCTAGATTTAGTGATCTGATAGGGATACCAGGTTCTAGATGAGTGGCGATATGCACTAGTACATTTCTTCTTACAGAGATTCCTTCATCCTTGCTTTCGAGTTCTTCAAATGTAAACCCTACCCCTACTCTCGTGGTCCTTCGAGTCGGCACGTAGCTACGAGTCAGATCCGTACTGCGGTTACTAGACCAATTGTGTCTCAAGCCTACATACCACCCGTGGTTTCGGGAGGTTATGTTCATGTCTCTAGAGGTCAGATTGCTACTTCATCAACATATATCCCTACTTTCGGCATGTATATACCTACTTCTGGAATGTATGTACCTACCTATGAAGTGTCTCATGGGGCATCGCAGCCGATGACCTATGGACCCTACTATGTGGTGCAGTATGGACATGTCTCTCCACCTTATGGAGGCGGGTATTCACAACCTGCTTACTCTCCCAACTATGGCTTTGTAGCTCCTACTAGTCAAGGTCCACCTTAGTATGCTACTTCCATGCCACCCTATACGGGTCATACGGGAGGAGGTCACTATGGCCAAGGTCATAGTGGTAATCAATCCTATATGAACCAAGGAGCGGTCCCTAGACCTCATCATGCTAAGCTCCCTTTCCTCGCGACACTCAATTTACCTGACTTATCAAGACTTACGAACGATCCTGTGGCTCATGACCCGGCTTGGCCGGCTGTCCCTACCAAGCTTCCTTTGGACATACCTAAGTTTGAAGGAAAACCAGGAGAGGATCCGAGTGAACACGTTACGACATTCCACCTATGGTGCTCTTCAAATTCATTGCATCAGGACTTAGTCCGCTTGAGGCTATTTCAACGCACCCTTACAGGGCCTGCATCGAAATGGTATATAGAGTTACCTAGGGGTGCCTTTACTTTGTTCGACGACCTTTTGATGACTTTCCTTAATCACTTCCAGCTACCGGTATGATATGATGTTGGTACTGAACTCTTGTCGACATTTCGGCAAGATAAAGCCACCCATATTTCTAATCATATTCAGGAGTGGCGTAGATGGAAGAGATTAATCAAAGCCTTTATACCACCAGAATTCCTCCTTGAGTGGTTCCTCAAATATTTATTGCCATATATCGCGAAGGATGTTTCCACATCCGGAGTGTAGAATGAGGAACAAGCCATCTTTAGGGTGCAGGAACTAGACTTGATCTATGCTCAGTCTGGTTTGTTATATGAGATTATACCTACTACCCCTCGTTCTAGTTTCTATCCCAAGGTCAAACCTGGACCACATGCCGATGGCATTGTGGGTAGTGCAAGTAAGAAACCTGCAGGTTCGGTTGTGAAACAATTTTCTCAATTTTCAATCAACCAATCTGCCTCGGGACAAGCTACGGCTTCATCTCAGCCCGCCCAAACGGTGAATGTACTTGTTGTGCAATCGTCTGACCAGAAGGGTAACCAGCAACCCGAACGGAATAGAAAAAAGGGTAAAAACAATAATAAGAAAGGTGGGAATAAAAATGAGAATGCCAACAATAATGACAAGAACAATAAAAATGCTGGGGGGGACAAGCAGAATAAGCGTAAGGTTAAGTTTCCTTGCAAGCTTTGTAAGGATGATCACCTCACTTACTTGTGCCCTAGGATGGATGAAGCTTCGAAGTTCATAGCACAAGGCCTAGCTGTGTTAACGAACCCTTTACAGCATAACCAAAATATGAACTCGAAGTCCCATGATCAATCTAGTGATGAAGATCCACCTGAAACTAGTGGTCGTGGGTGCATTAATATGGTCCGTGCCGCGAAAGTTGTGATGTGTGCGAAAGATTATACTTCATCACAACCCAACCCAGGCAAAGAACCTGATCCACCAGGAACCCCTTTGCGTATTGAGAAACCTACGGATAAGCCTGAAGCTGCACCTCGCATTCCTAAGGGGGTACTTAAGCGTTTGGGGAATAATCCAAATGCCTGAGCCACCCAGAACTATTCAGTTGTCGAGGACTTGGGTCATACTCCTTGTGCGATGTTTGCATTGGAAGTGCTTCAGAGTTGTTCGTCGCAAAGGAAGGCTTTGCTTTCCACTCTTGGTGTGAATGGTGATGATTCTTCCTCAATGATCAAATTTGAAACCGCAGGACATCAGCCTCACTTGCCCTACTATGTGTCTCTTTTGGTGCATGTAGAATGTCTTAATATGATCGTCAAGCGTACTGTGATTGACGA
Source organism: Pseudotsuga menziesii (assembly GCA_001517045.1). Taxonomy (NCBI): domain Eukaryota; kingdom Viridiplantae; phylum Streptophyta; class Pinopsida; order Pinales; family Pinaceae; genus Pseudotsuga; species Pseudotsuga menziesii. Next base: position 55,342 of record LPNX010607681.1, read on the forward strand.
GGGCGCTGCTGCTTCTGTGATGTCTTTGTCTTGTTGGAAGGGTCTTGGTTCTCCTGAGTTGTCAAAGTCTACGACCATGTTAACTGCTTTTGATGGGAGATCGTTTAGGCCGCACGACATCCTTTCTTCTCTTAAAGTCCATTTGGGAGGGAAGACTGTTGCGATAGAGGTCAAGGTGGTTGATGCGCCCCTTGACTACAATCTCTTACTGGGAAGGAATTGGATGTATAGTATGCAAGCCATTGCGTCTTCTGTATTTCGCGTTGTATTCTTTCCTCATAATGGGAAGATTGTGATGATTGATCAGATGGCATTCAAGAATCCGCCTGTTAGTGCATCTTCGGAAGCTTCAGTTCTGAAAGTTGAACATTCCCAGCCGGCAACTGGGAGTGTCGGTGTAGGTATGTATCCTTCCCTCATGGGAACCTTTAGTTGTCCTGCACCCGTCCTCATGATAGGATCTAGTTTCAATGGTGCTTCCACGTCTACGAGATCAGTGCCTTTTCGTACAAGTCATATGGGAGATCCTTGGATTCTTCCTTCATCGAGTCCTTCAAGTGAGGCCATTGAGACGAGTGTGCCATTGCCTGCAGCCATGATTGCTTACCAAGCTAATATTCAATCTGCTGCAGAGCCTTGTTCTTCTTCTTCACGGACAGAGGAGGAAGACCTCTATGTGCTGCTCACATGGGTAGTACAGTCTTCTCATGCCCACAATTTCCTTGATACTGTTTTCCCTTCATATGAAGCGATTATCGAGGCTATGTCGGGAGTTGAGCCACCATGGGAGGAACTTCATCATAGATCATATTTCCTTCCAGATCTTGAACTTTTGGAGCATGAGGATTATAGGGAGATTCTTAGACAGAAAGTTGGTAGACCCATGATTCCATTAAGCTCTCCTGGTCAGATGGCTGATGGAAACATGGCAAACATATCGTCAACTATACCTATCAACATTTCTCGCAACCCTGGTACAATTGAGAATGTATACATTGGGGCGGATTGTTCCCAAGATGAGATTCGTGAGTATACTGAGCTGTTCAAGGAATTCTGTGATGTTTTTACTTGGTCTTACGATGAGATGCCAGGGATTGACCCTCGGATTGTCGAACATGAAATTAAGACTTACCCCAACGCTAAGCCTGTTCAACAGCGTTTACGGGTGGTAAATCCTAGGAAAGCACCCGCCATAAAGGCAGAGATAGAGAAGCTATTGAAAGTTGGTTTCATCTATCCCGTTCCCTTGATGGAGTGGGTTTCAAATCCTGTTCCAGCAGATAAGAAGCAAGGAGTGATCCATATATGCACTAATTTCCATGATTTAAATCATGCCTGTCCTAAGGATAACTTCCCCACACCGTTTATAGATCAGATTTTGGATGAGTGTGCGGGTAGCGAGGTGTTCTCCTTTATGGATGGTTTTTCCGGATATAATCAGATTCAAATTAAACCTGAGGACCAACATAAGACCGCATTTATTTGTCCTTGGGGAACATTTGCGTATCGGAAAATGCCTTTCGGCCTTAAAAACGTCGGAGCTACGTTTCAGCGGGAAATGACCTTGATTTTCCACTATCTCAAGTCCATTATTGAAGTATTTTTGGATGACCTCGCTGCTCATTCTCGCATGAGGATGCGTCATTCTTATCACTTGAGATTGGTGTTCGAAAGATGCCGTCATTATGCTGTTACATTAAACCCTCATAAGTGCATATTTTGCGTGAAATCAGGTCGTTTATTAGGATTTATCATTTTGAAAGAGGGTATAAGATTTGATCCCTTGAAAGTGGAGGCAATAATTCAGTTGTCTCTCCCGTGAAATATTCGTCATCTTCAGTGTTTACAAGGCATGGAAAACTTCCTACAAAGATTTCTTGTCAATTTCACCAATTTGACTAGAGGTTTCATGCATCTCCTGAAGAAGGATACTCCCTTTGAATGGGATGAGCGAGCCCAGGAGTCCTTCGATGCCCTTCAGAGAGCCCTAGCATCGGCCCCGGTGATTAGTCCTCTGGATTATAGCCGCGATTTCCTATTATATGTGGCCACTTCTTTGGAGACGATTGGGATGGTTTTGGTTCAAGAGGATGAGGAGCTCCAAGAGCATGTCATATATTATTTGAACTGAAACCTTATTGACGCAGAGATTCGGTATTCTCCTATAGAGAAGCTTGCCTTAGCCACCGTACATGCGGTGCAGCGTTTGAGACATTATATTCTCCTTTGCCAGACCTTGGTTGTTGCCCATGTCAATCCATTTCAGTTCGTCCTCACACGTAGGATGATTGGGGGAAAATATAATAAATGGATTGTCATCCTGCAAGAGTTTGATCTCGAGTTTGTTTCGGCAAAATCGAAGAAATCTTTAATCTTTGCAGAGCTCATATCGGATTTTCCGAGAGAGGCTGAGGAGTCGGTATGTGAAGATACGTTCGTTGATGAACACATTTTCTTGATCTCAATGGCTGACCCATGGTACGGTGATATCATAGTATATTTGCAAATGCAGAGGACCCCTACTCACCTCTCGTGAGATGAGCGACGTTGGTTACGTCACGTTTCCAAGAACTACCTCATAGTGGACAATACTTTGTACCACCGTGGAGTAGATTCCCTTTTATGACGTTGTTTAACTCATGATGAGGCTGAGGTAGTGCTTAATGATTGCCATGGAGGGGTGTGTGGTGGTCATTTATCTGGGCTTTCTACAGCTCAAAAGATTTTGAGAGCAGGATATTTCTAGCCGTCGATCTTCAAGGATTGTATTGAAGCGGTCAAGAGGTGCCACCCTTGCCAGGTGTTTGCACGTAACATGCGCTCGAAGCCTGCCTCGTTACACCCTACTATCATCATCGGTCCCTTCACCAAGTGGGGGCTAGATTTTATGGATTGCAACCCAACTTCGGCTGGGGGGCACCATCATATCATAGTCGCTGTCGATTACTTCACGAAATGGGCTGAGGCAATGCCTACAGTAAAATCCGATGGTGAGACAGTCACTCACTTTGTATTCAACCAAATCATCTCTAGGTTCAGGATTCTGAGAGAGCTTGTCACTGACCATGGCTCGCACTTTCAGAACCGTGTGATGGAAGAGTTGGCATCCAAGTTAGGGTATAAGCAAGAGCACTCCTCTTCTTACTATCCTCAAGCGAATGGATAGGTTGAAGCAGTGAATAAATCACTTAAGTCCATTCTCCAATGAACCATCGCACAAAGCAAGATGAATTGGTATATTATGTTGTACCCTGCTTTGTGGGCATACCGAACTGCGGTAAAGACTACCACTGGTTTTTCTCCATATCAGCTTGTTCATGGAGTGGAGTCAATATTGCCGGTTGAATGCGAGATTCCTTCGTTGAAGTTAGCCGTGGAACTCTTACCAGTCACTTCACCTTTGGAGGAGCATTTGGTTCACCTTGAGCAACTCGATGAGCAGCGTAGAGATGCCTTGGTGACTCTAGAGGTTAATAAGCATCGCGTGAAGGCCCAGTACGATAAGTCTGTCCGTCTGAGAGTGTTTAGTGAGGGAGACTTGGTCCTTTTGTGGGATCAATCGAAAGAACCCTTGGGGGCAGGGAAGTTCAATCCTATGGGGCGTGGTCCTTACGTGGTCAAGCATGTGTTAGAGAAGGGTGCCTACGCGTTAGTGGATTACGAAGGGACAGTCTTGGCGGAGCCTAGAAATGGGCTCTATCTTAAAAAATAATATGCATGATCCTGGAATTTGCAGTTGAATATCAGAGCTCCAATTTGTAAAAGTTTCAAATGATTTATATTTTTTACTATTTATAGAAAAAATTTCAAATATTTGAAAATTTTTACCCCCTTTCCTATAGTTTTGGACCGTTTCTGACCTAATTTGTGATGTAGAAGACTATTTTCAGCCCCGTTTCAGCCTATGGATTGACCCGTTCGTACTGATCTCAGGTATAACATCTACACTGGCATATAGGTTAGGTTCACCACCATTTGCATTTTGCATGACCTTATGACCATGTCACTATATCCTTAGGTACGAACCCACTCTATTACGTCACGGAACCTTCTTGCTGCTATAGAAGTGGCATGATATGAGTGGTAGAGCCTCACCTTACATGGGTACCCTAGTTAGCGCCTTATTTGCATTTGGTGCCCATGCCGATGTTTCCCCCTTTAGGGTGTGGGAGTCCGTTGTATAGTATTGCCATGACATTTAGCAAGAGCCTCATACTCCTCTTGATCTTATGCTGTCCTTTTTCCCTCCGAACTCCCCTTGTATCAAGTTGTGGATGCATTATCATGAACTTTGCCTGTCTTATTGAGCTTTATGCCGGCTCCCCTGACATTGTGTTTCATCCATATAGGCTGAGCTTGTCTCATGTCTAGCCATGTAGAGCCTTTATTTATATCCTTCGCAGCTTGATTCCCTTTTTACCAGGAGGGGATTTTCCCCCGAGTGTCGATATCCTACACATGTATCCTTGCATTGAGCATAGGTATGTTCCACTACTTGGAACTAGTTTTTTTTCCTTTATGACACTCGTCTCCTTTTAGTTTGTAACTATAAATCTAGTTTATTCTTTTTTCAAGCTTTTCAAATAACTGAAAAAGACCAAAAAAATCAAAAAACCAAAAAGCCGGACAAGAAAAGATATTATCTTTGGCAGCTGTCGAGTCGTGTCGCCTTTGAACAGAGCACTATATATCACATCCATTGGTTGGGTTATAGTTTGACTTAGGAGCTGTACTCGTTATCTGAGTTTTATCTCCACTGACTGGTTAAGCTTCCAGTCCCTATGGAGCCTCTATTGATGCCTCTTGCGTCATAGAGATGTCCCAGTTTGTATATCGAGTCTATGCTTCCTTCTTTCAGTCACCATACGCCGTTATGCTCTTGTTCGAAGGAAGTTGAAACCTAAGTCGGCCATTCCTCAACTATCTTGAATTTGCATGTCGGCCATTCCCGATACAGTTACTACTTCGTGCACCTTATGATCGAGTCCTTCCACATTATACAGCTTTGCTGAGTACCTCGTGTTGGATGATGGGGGATGCCCTAATGCCCTCCTTCAGTGGATTTCATCCCATCGACTTCAGATCATTTATTCTGGGATTAGAATCTAGAGTCATTTTGAGTTCCTTGAGACTTGCAGTCATCAGTGGAATCTTCTCTCGCCATCGACAGTTTTGGGAATACATCAATGTCCCCTGATCGATGGATTCTTTCAAGTGTTCGACCTCAACACATTTATTCACACTTGTTAGTTTGCACTCTAGTACCTTGATTCCCATTTTCATTATTGGTGGGTGATCTCGCGTCTGTTAACGGTATACATCAATGACGGGTAATCAAATGATGGACTACTATGTTCGACCTCGACACCTCTATTCGCATAGTAGGACATGTACTCGTAGTGGTTTATGTAGAAGACCTTCTAGATTGGTGGCATCCACTATATGCTACCTCCTTGATCGTGCTAGTGTTCATGAGATTTCAGCTCTCGTGACTTGTTCCAGTATATGTCAGACATTTCCAGCCACTATGGAGATCTTGATCTGTTATATATCTTCAGCCTATGTGGAGACCATTGTACTTTGTATATCTTCATCATGGAGATTCTGATCTATGTATATTGTACATGGCGATGATCACATCTATGTGTTATCATGTTTCATGCCTATTCATGGCCATTGTACTCTTATGTATCCGGGACTGCTATATTTACTTGCAGTTATATGCAGAGTTGTATTATGGTATTATGCTGATTGGGTGGCTGGTCTTCCATTTGGGTACCTTCATCACTTCACTTCTGGGATGGACTTATAATGTATTTCGGCCATCGTATAACCCCTCTGATCTCATACATTATGGGGCATCTGTTATAGCGGATTTCACCACACTAGGTGAATCACACATTGTATGGCCTTCCCCTGTCCTGCTGCAGACTCATTAGCCCCTATGGACCACTTTTTGTCTTTTGATGTATCATCGACCATCCCTAAAAACATTAGAAAACTGATATACGCGGCATTTTCCCCGATAACCGCGTACATACGCGGATATTCCCTCTATAGTCGCGTACATCGGGATGTGTACATAATCCAAAATCCTTTGGAGCGTTCCTTGTCTTAGATCCGACTCACATGACTCCTGGCCTTCCATATGCCTTGAGATCACACGGATTCGGCCTTTCAGTATCACTTTGAAAAGCTATATAAGGAACCATTGAGACATTGAAAGAGGGGAGAGATAATTGAGAGTACCGAAACTATAGTCCATTGTTGCCAGAACTTATGCTTGAGTCTGCATCCCTTTGTCCCTTGGAGCACTATTATGTTCTTCCCAAGCTTGCCCTTTGCTAGTAAGCTTGCTATCAAAGTGATGGAGGATTGAGGTGGTGGAGGCCCAAGTGGGGGATTCAGTTTCTCCGGTTCGCAGACGTGCCGTTAGAGGTTGTCACTTGTAATCTCTGATTCATATTAATAGAAATATCTTTTCCTGTCTAGTAATGTGTATTTGAATGAATATTGTTTCCATTGGAATATGTCAAATGCTTATACATTATTGATTTATATATGCTAGAATAGATTTAACACCATGAAATATAGTATGCTTGTATTGTTTACTAGTTGTTGAGGACGTGCTATAACAATTCAAGCTGAAGATTGGAAAGCTCAATGGGGATCTACTTCAACCATCTGGAATAAGGTACGAGGTTCGATCCTTTAGTGTTAGATATTTTTATTTCTATTGCATATTGGGAAACATTGATTTCTGGAGTCTAGCTGTCTGTTGTGGTACCCCAAGCCATAGGAATTTTTCTCCGTAACAATTTGCCATAGCTAAATCTATGTAGATACAAAACCAGGGATAACTAGCAAATACTTATGCAAAAAGATAGGTCCTAAAAAATCCTAAGTCATGCCCATGATTAAAATCAACATGATCGACAAAAGGCGTCATAACCTTGCTAACATTTTAAAACTTCTACCGGTGATACTAAACACGGTAATATGTGAAGAAAAACTAGTCTGATCAAAACTAAAACTCTCGGTGTTATCAACTTCAGTAGAATACGTTCTAACTCCCTGCTCAAAAATAAATCCCATCAAATGAGGCTTATCCTCGAAAAAATGTGACCTTAGTTCCAAAACACACGAGCAACCAAATCACCAAAAAAACAAACCCTCCGGCATTTCGAACAAAACTAGGGTAAACACCCACCAACTGCAAAAGAAAGGAAAATTTCCCCCTCAGATGGCCATACGGAAACCCAGAAAAACCGGTGCAGACAGCGTAACGCTCGTCTGCACCAGTTTCCTAAACAGTCAGAAAAGGTTCAAAGACTCATTATGCCTTTGTAATAATCACCAAGGAAAAATGAGAACCCCCCCCCCCCCCCCGCCCGACGTCCGCTAATTGTCAAAGTGAACCACCATATATGCTGATAAACCCATACACATATGCCCATCGATCATGACGGGAAAAACCTAACCAAGGACGAGACCCTAGTTCCAAAAACTCAAAAGAAAGGGAAAAATCATGGTTGGCCTACCTGGAAATGAGTTGTGTAGTCGACAAGGAGAATCTGAGAGCTTCCACGATGACACCACCCACGAACGAACTCCCAATAGTAGGTACAACACCCAAATCGAAACGACAGGGACATCGCAGGCACGAGTATGCAGGGATAATAATATAATAATGCCCAATCCCAGATATACATATATATCCCAGTGAAAACACTCGACGGGAAAAAAATCACAAAATGGGTGGTGGGAAAACTAATGTATCGGTGATCAACCTACTATAGAGCCGCAATGGTGGGTGACGGAGATGCTACGAGTTCTACAGTACAATGAAAACCGTCGGCGAAACACACATTAAAAATCCCAGCATCAGAGCTCAAAATGACTATAGTCTCGAACTATTAGTATGTTACAACGCTGCAACAATGGAGGCTACAAGGACAAGAGGTTCCGTAGACCAGTCAAAAAGTCAGTGAAGAAAAAAAATAACGTTAAGCGAACCATCAGCAAAATAAATCATACACATTGGCGAAAGAAAAACTATAACGCGGAAGTTTAGTCCGCTCCAGAGCCACAACGACAGAACTCAAATAGACTAAGGATTTTGAGACTAACGGCAATCAAAAAATTATCCTCAATTAAAATGTCCAAACGACGCCGATAGCAACAAGAACAAAAACACAAAAGCATACCACGGGATCAGGAAAGGTCAAAACTTCCGTCGCGGTGCTTTGCAATTTTCCATCCGAAACGTCGACAATACAAAGTACAAGTGCTCCAACGGTGACGAAATAAAATGCTGAAAAACAAAGTGCATCGGCTGAAAACATGGTTTTGGATCAGGTCGTTATTCTATTGAGCCTCCGCAACGGCGGATATGTAGGTGACTATGGCCCTGATTCATAACTCAAACCACTTCCGACAATGAAGATAAGAAATCACCGTAAGTCACAAATTAAGTCAAAAGGAAGCATCAGCATAAAAGATATTCAATCAACAATCAACCTCAAAAAATCAAACTCGCAGTAAAGGTAAGCAACCCCAACAAATTAAGCAAGACAAAATTTAAAAGGAGGGTACCAATTTTTTAGAAATTTGGGAAATAGTTGCAGCTGTAACAGTATCATAGATCTTTCCTTAATACTTGCTTCTGCAAAACAAATCATCTTGTAATTTTTGGTACAATGTTTTTCATACAAGTATTCATATAACATAGTTAAAAACCCACTTCTAAAATAGGCCGAAATAAATCCAGTCCAAAATTCATATCTCGGTCCATTACTGTTTCGTAGATAATGGTGGAGGAATATAGGGTTTTTGACTAGTCCAAAATCTAGTCTAAAATAGGTGTTCTAGGGAAAAAGGTCTTGTATGAGGCATCCGAGATCAAAATTGAGTGAGACTAGTTGCATCTAAAATATTATGGACCAAGGTATATGTAATAGAATTTTGAAAATACAAAAATGCAATATTGGACATGTGGCACACCGTACAAGTTCGCTCTTCTAGATAGGACGAAGATAAGAAGATTTGGGATACTTGCAATAACTTTGTTTTGGCACATTCAAATTAGGTCATACATGTGGCATTGGAAATATGACACATCAAGGTAATATAGACCAAAGTTTCAGACCCAAAATAGTTTAAATTAATTTTTTAGCTCACGTACAAGTCGACCATAAAATATTCTTCTAATCAGGATTTGAAAAAGGTACGTCATTTTGGATTTGAATAGATTTCAGTAGAAGGATATATTTGTGGTAAACCATATGGTGTGATATATATTTATTGTTCAAAATTACACCAAAATGAAGTGGAAAAAATCACTCTCCATTCAAACCCCTGGAGGATTGATCCCCGACATACGATGAAATGCATTAGAGGAAATTTCAACTCAAAATGGGCCTCCTAAAATGAACTAGTAAAATAATAGTTAAAATAATAAAATAATATTTATTAATTTTGGAGGAAGAAAAGAAAAAAACTACTTTTTTGTTTGTATTTTTGACATATATCCCTGTGTTTTTACTCAAATTTCGATCGGGAGAGCTCGTTGGATGCAGAATTAAATTCCGCATCCAACGAGTACCCACTCGGCATACTTTTGACAGACCCCACTACCCCAAAAACAAGAAATACCAAAAAAATGAAATGATGATGTCATCATTTCATTTTTTCTAGTATTTCTTGTTTTTGGGGTAGTGGGGTCCGTCAAAAGTATGCCAAGTGGGTACTCGTTGGATGCGGAATTTAATTCCACATCCAATGAGCTCTCCCGATCGAAATTTGAGTAAAAACACAAGGAGATATGTCAAAAATACAAACAAAAAAAATAGTTTTGTTTATGATACCTATCCCCAAATTTATATTAAAAAAGTGTTTAAGACCTATACGGTAATTCAAATTTAAAGCAATTTCATTGGCTAACACATGATGGCATGAAATTTGAATAAAATTTAAAAGGCCCATTTTGAGTTGAAATTTCCTCTAATGGAAGACATATCTTTTAGAGTATCCAATTTGGAATATATGATTAAAGGAAATGTGAAATTGGATGACTTGGTTAAATTGGAAAAAAAGATGGCTATTAAAGAGGATCTAAAAGGGATGGCTAGTAAAGAGGATCTCAAAAGGATGGTTATTAAAGAGTATCTTAAAGGGATGGTTAGAAAAGAAGATATTCAAGAATTGAAGGAATTGATGAAGGATATAAAACATAGTTTTATTCTTCATGTATCTACTCCAAAACAGGATAAGGAGGAAAAATGGGACTTATTCCAGTCACGTATTGAGAAAATTGAAAAAAAATGGAGATTAGGAAGTTTGAGTCCTCAAAAGTTGACGATTCACTACAACATCATGAGTTCAACTCAGGTCCAATGAACTACTTTATCGCTAGTATTGACATGAGAAAGTTTGATGGCAAGGATCCAATCGCATGGATTTTTCAGATGGAGCAATTCTTTGATATACACTAGGTACCAACTTTGCAAATTGTAACTATTGAATCCTTATATCTATAACCTGCTCAATTCGTATGGTACCAATGGATTTGTGACCATAAAAAATACTTTATTATCTCTTCGTATATATTCACAACATAATTTATTGCACATTGCTGGGATATAAATAGAAACACTTTCTTTAGATAGTTGGTAAATATCAAGCAAAAAGGTCCAGTTACAGAGCACATCAAGAAATTTCAATAGCTAAGTCTCATAGTGAAGAATATTTCATAATATAATTTGTTAGATATCTTTATTGGAACCTTGAAGGATAACATTCAACATGAGTTGCGTCTCTTTGAACCATCATCCCTAGAGAAGGATTTGATGATGGAAAGGAAGGTTGAAAGTAAAAGTATTGTTATGACTAATATAAATACCACTTCCAACACATACAAAGAGAATGATGTTCCTTCTAACCAACCTCAGAGTTTGACACCTCAAAAACTATATGAAAGAAGAGTGAAAGGTATATGCTTTAATTATGACAACAAGTATAGTAAGGGAAATAAGAGTGGACAAACAAAACTCTTCTACATATAATGTGAAGAGGAAGAAGAAAAAGAACACGAACCACCGCAATAGGATGAACTAGAAGTGATTACTCCCACCATATCTTGTCATGCTTTTGTTGGAATGAACACTCATAAAACTCTCAATATTGAAGGATATATAAAAAATAAAACGGTAACAATGTTGATTGATTCTGGTAGTACTCAATGTTGATTAAAAATGTTGATTAATTTCATTCATTATAAAGTATCCAAAGATCTCAATTGCTTTTTATATCCAGCACCAAAATTTCATGTAATCATTGTAGATGGAGGAACTATCAAATGTTCAGGGAAATGGAATGATATCAATCTTACTATTGCTGACTATGTATTGATTAGTCTCATGATTACTATCCCAATGGGTGGTGTTGATGCTGTATTAGGTGTTCAAACATTACAATCATTGGGAATAGTGGCTTTTAATTTTCAGAATCTTTTCATGAAATTTTCCTGGGAAGAATAAGAGTTTGTGCTAAATGGTATCATAGAGAAACCAAGAAAGGTGATCAGATATAATTGTATGAAAACATTGTTAAAAAAAGGAAAACAATTTGTAATTACACAGTTATACACACTATATGTTCAAACATGTAAGTCTCATATTTCGCCAGATATCCAAAAGGTCCTTAAAAATCCTTCCAAATTTTTTGAATATATTCGAATAAGTCATCCAACTATTCAATATTTGGACAATGCTATTAAATTAAATATGGAAAGTGTTCCTTCTAGCATCAGACCTTACAAATACCCCTATGGCCAAAAGAATGAAATGGATCAAATGGTTGAATCAGTGACAAGAAAATCTACAGTTTAAGAACTGGGAGATCACATAGAGCACTAGCAAGCAGTTCTCCAAATTCCATTGATGTTAGAAAACAAGATAAAAATACAGGTATATCAACATCATTGTCAAAGGATTTTTGAACAAGCATAAATCATATGGGAACCTGAAATAATCATTGAAACAAGGACCAAACATCTACGAAATAATGCTATTATTGAGTACCTCATCAAGTGGAAGAACTTATTAGTTGCATATTCGACATGGGAAGATGAGTGCTTCATATAGATGATCCAAGCATTGAGGACAATGCTTTTATGAAGGGGAGGAGCATGTTAAGACCTAAATTTTTGGCATATTACACCCTATGTTGTGGTGTATTACATATTATTCATGTTGGATTGGGTCTATTAGTGGGTGTATTATTTTTTATTATATACCTTGGTCTCCTATATATATGAAGGAGATATTTTAATTTTACTCATGAGTGTTTCTTGTATTGTGTACTCAGTACATTGTGTAAGGAGATTCCTCCCTTGAGGAGGATTGCTAATTATCTTTGTTCTTCATTGTTAAGGTGTGGATTACTCTCTTCTTGTCTATTAATGCTCTTTTTATGATATTTCTGGGACTTGGTTGCATAATAAAATATTTCATAACATAAAAACAACTATTAAGGAATCCATCCTGATAGAAATTCAGTAAATCCTTTCTACCTAAAACCCCTTACATATTGTTACGGAGAGAAATTCCTATGGCTTGGGGTACCACAATAGATAGCTTGACTCCAGAAATCAATCCTTTCCAATATACAATAGAAATCAAATATCTAACACTAAAGGATCAGACCTCGTACCTTATTCTGGATGGTTGAAGTAGATCCCCATTGAGCTTTCCAACTTTAGCTTGAATTGATAAATCACTTCCTCAACAACAAGTAAACAATACAAGCATACTATATATATTGGTGTTAGATCTATTCTAGCATATATAATCAACAATGTATAAGCATTTGAAGTCATCCGTGGATAAAATATTCATTCAAACGTACATCATTGGACAGGAAAAGATATTTCTATTAATATAAAATCAAAGATTACAATGGATACAACCTCTGTCGGCACATCTGCGAATTAGATAAACTGAATCCCCCACTTGGCCCTCCACCACCTCAATCCTCCATCTCTCAATAGCAAGCTCACAAGCAAAAGGAAAGCTTGGGAAGAACACAAAAGCGCTCCAAGGGACAAAGGGATGCAGACTCAAGCACAAGTTCCGGCAACAATGGACTATAGTTTCTTTGCTCTCAATTCTCTCATATGCCTTCAATGTATCAAAGAGTTCCTTATATAGCTTTTCAAAGGGGTAATGAAAGGTTGAATCTGAGCGATCTCAAGGAATATGGAAGGCCAAGAGTCAAGTGAGTCAGATCCATGTCAAGGAAAACTCCAAAAGGATTTGGATTTTGCACACATCCCAATGTACACGGTTTTAAGGGTCAAACCCGCATATATACGCGATTAGGGGTTTAAAAGTTACATGTATTAATTTTCACATATTTATAGGGATGGTCAAGGAAACATCAAAGGAAAAAAAAAATGGTCCAAGGGGTCTAAGGAGTCTGCAGAGGGATAGGGGACAGCCATACAAGTGTGATTCACCTGGAGTGGTAAAATCAGCTATAACAGATGCCCCCAAATGTGTGAGGTCAGAGGGGTGATACAATGGCTGAAATACATTATAAGTCCATCCTAGAAGTGGAGTGATGAAGGATCCCAAATGGAAGACCATCCACCCAATCATCATAGTACAATGATACAACTCTGCACATAACTACAAATACATATAGCAGTCCTAGATACATAAGAGTACAATGGCCATGAATAGGTATGATACAAAATATCACATAAGTGGTCATCGCCATGTACAATATACCTAGATCAGAATCTCCATGATGAAGATATACAAAGGACCATGATCTCCATAATGGCTGAAGATATATAATGGATCAAGATCTCCATAATAGCTGGAAATGTCTGACATATACTAGAATCAAGTCACAAGAGCTGAAATCTCACGAACACTGGCACAATCAAGGAGGTAGCATATAAGAGATGCCACCAATCTGGAAGGTCTTCTAAACAACCCACTACGAGTACATGTCCTACTATGTGAATAGAGGTGTTGAGGTCGAACATAGTAGTCCATCGTCTGATTACCAGTCATTGATGTATACCGTTAACAAACGCGAGATCACCCACTGATAATGAAAATGGGAATCAAGGTACTAGAGTGAAAACTAACAAGTGTGACTAAATGTGTTGAGGTCGAACACTTGAGAGGATCCATCGATCAGGGGACATTGATGTATTCCCAAAAACTGTCGATGGCAAGAGAACCTACCACTGATGACTGCAAGTCTCAAGGCACTCAAAAATGACTCTAGATTCCAATCCCAAAATAAATGATCTGAATTCGATGGGATGAAATCCACTGGAAGGAGGGAATTAAGGCATCCCCCATCATCCAACACGAGGTACTTAGCAAAGCTATATAATGTGGAAGGACTCGATCATAAGGTGCACGAACCAGTAACTGTATCATGAATGGCCGACATGCAAAGTCAAGATAACTAAGGAATGGCCGACTTAGGTTTCAAATTCCTTCGAACAAGAGCATAACGATGAATGGTGACTGAATAAAGGCAGCATAGACTCGGTATACAAAACTGGGACATCTCTGTGACACAGGAGGCATCGACAGAGGCTCCATGGGGATTGGAAGCTTAACCAGTCGGTGGAGATAAACTCAGATAAACGAGTACAGCTCCTAAAGTCAAACTATAAACCCAACCAATGGATGTGATATACAGTGCTCTATTCAAAGGCAACACGATTCGACAGCTGCCAAAAGATAACATCTTTCCTTGTCTGAATTTTTGGTTTTTTGATTTTTTTTGGAATTTTTCAAATATTTAAAAAGCTTGAAAAAGAATAAAACTACTTTATAGTTACAGACTAGGAGGAAATGAGTGTCATATAGGCAAACAAACTAGTTCCAAGCAGTGGAACATACCTATGCTCAATGCAAGGATACATGTGTAGGATAGCGACACTCGGGGGAAAATACCCTCCCGATAAAAACAGGGAATCAAGCTGCAAAGGATATATAAAATGGCTCTACATGGCTAGACATGAGACAAGCTTGGGCTATATGGCTGAAACTCAATGTCAGGGAAGCCAGCGTAAGGCTCAATAAGGTAGGAAACTTGCTCATGATAATGCAATTACAACTTGATATAAGGGATTCTTGAGGGAAATAGGCCAGCAAAAGATCAAGAATAGTATGAGGCTCTTGCAAAATGTCATGGAAATACTATACAATGGAATCCCACACCCTAAGGGACAAAATGTCAGCATGGCCACCAAATGCAAATAAGGTGCTAACTAGGGTACCCATGTAAGGTCAAGCTCTACCACTCATATAATTCCACTTCTAAAATAGTAAGAAGGTTCCGTGACATAATAGAGTGGGTTCGTACCTAAGGCTATAATGAAACGGTCATAAGGTCATGCAAAATGAAAACGATGATGAAACCTAACCTATATGCCAGTTTATACATGATACTTGAAATTGGCATGAATGGGTCAATCCAACGGCTGAAACGGCACTCAAAAAGGTCTCCTACATCATAAATTAGTCCAAAAGGATTAGAAATGGTCCAAACTATAGAAAAGGGGGTAAAAATTTTCAAAATTTTGAAAAATTTCTATAAATAGTAAAAAATTCAAAACATTATATAACATTTGAAATTTTTACCCATTTGAGCTCAGAACTTCAACAACGAATTCCAGGAGATCCAACAGGCGGAATCCACTACCATTTTTTCCAGGTACTTACCCATGCTCTACTCTTCCATTTTGATGCATTGTTTTGTCAAATTCCATGGTGTATTTGATTTTCTAGGCCATTCCAAAATAGGCGCTATGGCCCATGTGGAAATCAAGGGTTTTTCCGCGTATAGGGCTAGATATACACGGAAAATTCCCTCATAGTCACGTACATACGCGGTTGTTTGGAAAACAATCGCTTATGCAGCCACGCTTAAGATTTTTCAAGTGTTCTAATGGGAAAAATTAAATTTTTTTTGTGTAGGATGGTCCTAGAATGGAGAGAACGTGAACACGGTGATGTAGAAGAGGCATTAAGGGCCGATCTAATGGCTCAACAAGCGTTACATGCATGTGGTCTCTACAAATTTTGGTGTCTTGGTGGCTTAAGGGCCAAACTAGGACTATTGCAGATGTTGGTGGATTACTAGGATCAGGACTCAGAGTCATTCCAGATAGACAATATGTCTCTCACCATAGAGGTGGAGAACATATACTTTATTACTGGACTTTCCCGATGGGGGGAAGTAGTGAACCTACGTTCTCACGGGCCTAGAGGTGGCTTGACTATATATGAGTACATTGCAGTGTATTGCTATCCGGACATGGAGAAGGTGGGGATTCAGATCCCAACTAACTCCATATAGGTGATGGGCCTAAAGGCCATCGTACTGATACTGGGCATGATAGCAGACTTGGCTTCACTCCACCAGGCCTCGCGGCCTTTGATGTTCTATGCAGTGGAGTGCATGAGACCCATGGTATATGATTGGAGCACTGCACTACTGGGCAACATGAAACACCATCACAGTGAGTGTAAGATGGGTAGAGTGCGAAACTTCAGTTTCAACAGCATACTGAGGAAGTTTTTCTTCAAGCATGTTATAGGATTGAGCCCTAGAGTTGACATTCCTCTACACGGGGTTCGAGATCTGGCCCAACGGCGTTGGGCGGATGCAATGTACAGACTGGGTGGAGGTAGGGTGTCCAACCCCTATCCAGTTGATTTCTTTCCATGGTGACGATGGCAGATAGTTTCCATCGATGACTACCCCTATGCGGGGATAGATTTTCAGGGAGACCCGGACATGCCGCTACCACCAGGATAGACATACGGTGACATAGGTAACGAATCTCGACCCTCTCTTTAAAATTTTTGAGTTATTTAATTTTTTTTGTTTTCTGATTATATGGAATCAAAAGACATATTTTTGGGTGACAATACATAGTGACATCTACCATATGCATGCAAATGTGGGACCACAATGTCCTGAAGGCTTCCCTCGTCATAGACGAAGGGGAAGAGGAGACGATATCATGGGTGTGGATGCGGAGCGGACGCTCTAGAGAATTCATACCAACTTCGTGAGGCTGACACACAGAGTACCCATGGCACAAGTCGAGGACTTTCCTGAGGCCATGCAATGCCAGGTGGTGGGTGTACCACGAGCATGGGTGCGATTATTTCGACGACTAGCTAGAGTCGTAGTGACATTCTATGATAACAACCCCGCTCCTCCTCCATTGGATTAGATACCTGGGAGCAATACATTTTGTGTTACCGTGTATTATATTTTGGTGGCTCGAGAGCCCCATTTTTGTATCATGACATTATGTATTACCACATTTTTGGATGTTTATAAAAACTTTTATGATGATCGGTTTATTTATTTACATGTGTTAAAATTTGTGTTTGTGATGAATTTATTGTGTATGAAACAAATGCCAATCTAACACGTAGTTAGCATATGAGTCAGCAACTTGATTATTAATTCTTGGAATATGTATGTATGTTATATTGTCAAATTGCCATTCTAATAATCTCACACGTAAGAATATTCTTAATAATGTCGGATCTCTAACATGGTACAAACCATGAAGCTATGACACTACCAACTATGAATCAAGACGTACCTCAAGAGAGTGAACACCATGTAGAATGCATCCCATAGAAGCTCAATAAAGACACTACATTTAGCAACATTTTTTTAATATGGTCGTAAACATACGCCTCTTGAAGACAATACCTGACCCATAGGAGTATAAATCACCCAAGCAGCAGAGACTGAGTGTTGAGTGTGACAGCTTGCACCATCTACAAATCCTATGAAGGTGGAAGATTCCATTGACATCTGCCAAAAGAAACAAAAAATAATCACAAACCCAATCACTATAAGAAAACGACCTAAGTATGCAAAACTGTACAATAATATACAATAACCAGCCTTGGCTAAAAATCATGCATAGTACTTTTTGAGATAGAGCCCATTTCTAGGCTCTGCCAAGGCCGTTCCCTCATAATCCACTAACGCATAAGCGCCCTTCTCTAACACACGTTTGACGACGTAAGGACCACACCACATGGGGTTAAACTTTCCTGCCCCCAAGGGTTCTTTCGGTTAATCCCATAAACGGACCAAGTCTCCCTCACTAAATCTCCTTCGATGGGCAGACTTATCGTACTCGACCTTTATGCGATGCTTATTCACTTCTAGAGCCACCAAGGCATCCTGACACTGCTCATCAAGTTGCTCAAGGTGGACCAAACGCTCCTCCAATGGTGAAGTGTCTGGTAAGAGCTCTATGGCTAGCTTCAAAGAAGGAATATCGTACTCAACCGACAATACTGACTCCACTCCATGTACAAGTTGATATGGAGAAAAACCCATGGCAGTCTTAACAGTGGTTCTATACACCCACAAAGTAGGATATAACATAATGTGCCAATTATTCTTGCTTTGTGTGATGGTTCGTTGGAGAATGGATTTGAGTGATTTGTTCACTGCTTCTACCTGTCCAATCGCTTGAGGGTAGTAAGAGGAGGAATGCTCTTGTTTGTACCCTAACTTTGATTCCAACTCTTCAATCATATGATTCTAAAAGTGCGATCCATGGTCAGTGACAAGCTCTTTCAGAATCCCGAATATCCTTAATAATCTGGTTGAATATGAAGTGTGCAGCTGTCTCACCATCAGATTTAACTGTAGGCATAGCCTTAGCCCATTTCATGAAGTAATCAACAGCCACTATGATATGATGATGCCCCCAAGCTGAAGCTAGGTCACAATCCATAAAATCAAGCACCCACTTAGTGAAGGGACTGGAGGTGATGATGGGATGTTATGGGGTAGGTTTCGAGCGCATATTACATGTAAACACCTGGCAAGGGTGGCACCTCTTGACCGCATCTACACAATCCTTAAAGATCAACGGCCAGAAATAACCTGCTCTTAATATTTTTTTGGGCTGTAGAAAGCCCAGATAAATGACCACCACATGCCCCTCCGTGGAAATCATTCAGCACTACCTCATCCTCTTCATGAGTTAAACAGCATCGTAAAATGGAATCTACCCCACGGTGGTACAAAGTGTTATCCACTATGAGGTAATTCTTAGAAACATGACGTAACCGGCCTCATTCATCCCATGAGAGGTGAGTAGGAACCTTCAATGTTTGTAAATATATAATGATATCCCCATACCATGGGTCTAAAGTTGAGATTAAGAATATGTTCTCATCGATAAACGTATCTTCACAAACCAACTCCTCGGCCTCGCTTGGGAAATCTAATATAAGGTTTGCAAAAATTAATGATTTCTTCGATTTTGATGAGATAAACTCGAGATCAAATTCTTGCAAGATGACAATCCATTTATTATATTTTCCCCTAATCATCCTTCGAGTGAGGATGAATTGAAATGGATTGATATGGGCTACAACCAAGGTCTGGCGAAGGAGAATATAATGTCTCAACCGTTGAACCGCATGTACGGTAGCTAAGGCAAGCTTCTCAACATGAGAATAATGGATCTCTGCATCAATAAGATTCTAGCTCAAATAGTATATGACATGCTCTTGGAGCTCCTCATCCTCTTGAACCAAAACCATACCAATCGTCTCCATGGACGTGGCCACATAAAGTAGGAAATCATGGTTATAGTTCAAGGGACTAATAACCGGGGCCGATGCTAGGGCTCACTTGAGTGCATCAAAGGACTCCTGGGATTGCTCATCCCAACAAAAGGTGGTGTCCTTCTTCAAAAGACGCATGAAGCCTCTAGTCAAATTGGAAAAATTGACAACGAATCTCTGTAAGAATTTTTCCATGCCTTGCAAACATTGAAGATGACGAATATTTTTTAGGGGAGACAACTGAAGTATTGCCTCAACCTTCAAAGGGTCGACTCTTATACCCTCTTTAGAAACGATGAACCCTAACAAGCGGCCAGACTTCACACAAAAGATGCACTTGTGAGGATTTAACCTGACCAAATAATGGAAACACCTTTCGAATACCAATCTCAAATGATAGGAATGATGCATTCTCATACGAGAATGAGCAGCAAGGTCATCCAAAAATACTTCGATAATCGATTTGAGATCATGGAAGATCAAGGCCATGGCCCACTAAAAAGTAGCTCCAACGTTCTTAAGGCCAAAAGGCATTTTCTGATATGCAAAAGTTTCCCAAGGACAAATAAATGTAGTCTTATGTTGGTCCTCATGTTTAATTTGTATCTGATTGTATCTGAAAAATCCATCCATAAAGGAAAAAACCTCGCTACCCGCGCACTCATCCAAAATTTGATCAATAAATGGTGTGGGGAAATTGTCCTTAGGACAGGAACGATTCAAATGACAGAAATCAGTACATATGCAGATCGCTCCCTACTTCTTGTCAACTGAAATGGGGTTTGAAACCCACTCCGTCAAGGAAACAGGATAGATAAAACTGTCTTTCAACAGTTTCTCTATCTCTACCTTAATTGCGGGTGCTTTCCTAGGATTCACCGCACACAAGCATTTTCGAATAGGATTAGCGTTGGGATAATTCTTAATCTTGTGTTCAACAATGCGAGGGTCGATACTTGGCATTTCATCATAATACCAAGCAAAGATATCACGAAATTATTTAAATAACTCGGTGTATTCTTGAATCTCAGCATGGGAACATTCTGCCCCAATATAGACATTCTCTATCCTGCCAGGATTGCGAGAGATATTGATAGGAATCATTGGAGATATATTTTCCATGTTTCCATCAGCCATCGGACTAGGAGAGCTTAATGGAACCATAGTACTACCAATTCTCTCACTAAAAACCTCCCTAAAGTCCTCATGCTCCAAGCGGTCAAGCTCGAGAAGAAAGTAAGATCGATGATGGAGCTCTTCCCATGGTGGCTCAACTCTCAACATGGCCTCAATAATCGCTTCATCTGAAGGAAAAACACTATCAAGGAGGTCGTGCGTGTGAGAAGATTGTACTACCCATGAAGGCAGCACATAAGGGTCCTCCTCCTCCATCCGTGAAGAGGAAGGACTAGGCTCTGTAACACACTCAATATTAGCTTGATAAGCTACCCTAGTTGCAGGAAACGACACATCTGTCATGATGGGCTCACTCAAAGTATTCGACGTAGGAAGGATCCAAGGATCTTCCATATGACTTGTGCGAAAAGAAACCGATCTTATAGATGTCAAAGCCTCACCGGAACTAGACCCTATCATAAGGATAGGTGCAGGAAAAATAAAACTTCCCATGAGGGATGGATACATGCCTACATCCACACTCCCAGTTGCCAGCTGAGAGTGCTCAATAATCAGGATCAAAGCTCCCGAAGATGCGGCAACTGAAAAATTCTTGAATGACGTTTGATCAATCGTAACTACCTTCCCATTAAATGGAAAGCATACAACGTGAAATAGGGAAGAAGCTATGGCTTGCATACTATACATCCAATTCCTACCCATCAAGAGATTGTAGTCAAGGGGCACATCAACCACCTCAACCTCTATCGCAACTGTCGTCCCTCCCAAATGGACCTTAAGGGAAGGAAGGATCCTGTGCGGCCTAAATGATCTCCCATCAAACACAGTTAACATGGTCATGGATTTAGACAACTCAGGGGAACCTAAACCCTTCCAACATGATAAAGACATCACAGAAGCAGTAGCGCCTTCGTCAATCACAGTGTGCTTGATGGTCATGTTAAGACATTCTATGTGAATCAAAAGAGACACATAGTAAGGCAAACAAGGCTGAAGTCCTGCAGTTTCAAATTTAATCATGGAGGAAGAATTATCATTATTCACACCAAGGGTAGAGAGCAAACCCTTCCTTTGTGAAGGAAAACTCTGAAGTACTTCTAATGCAGACATCATACAAGGAGTGTGGCCCAAATCCTCAACAACAGAATAGTTCTGGGTAGCTCGGGCATTAGGATTGTGCCTCGAACGCTTAAGGATTCCCTTAGGAATGCGAGGTGTAGCTTCAGGTTTATCCAAAAGTTTTTCAATATACAAAGGAGTCCCTGGTGGATTAGGTCCCTTTCCTGGGTTGGGTTGTGATGAACCATAGTCCTTCACATGGGTCACAACTTTCGCAGCACGTACCTTGTTAATGCAACCATGACCACTACCCTCTGGCAGATCTTGATCAACACCAGACTGATCATGGGTCCTCGAGTTCATATTTTGATTGTGAGGTAAAGAGTTAGTCAGGATAGCTGGGCCCTGTGCCAAGAATCTCTAGGCTTCATCGATACGAGGGCACAAGTAAGTGAGGTGATCTTCCTTACACATTAACTTGCAAGGAAATTTAACCTTACATTTAGCTTGCTTGTCCCCCCTAGCATTACGGGAATTCTTGTCATTATTATTAGCATTTTCATTCCTATCCCTACCCTTACGATTTCTCTTACCCATATTTTTATTTCATCTGGGTTGTTGGTTACCCTTCTGGTCCGACGACTACGCCGAAAGCACACTCGCCATTTGGGTGGGTTGAGACAAATCCATGGCTTGTCCCAAAGCAGATTGGTTGATTGACAATTGACTGACTTGTTTTGCAACTGAATCCACAGGTTTAGCACTCACACAACCAATAATGCCATCGAAATGTGGTCTAGGTTTAACTTTGGGGTCGAAACTAGAACGCGGAGCATTGGGAATGATCTCATATAACAAACTAGATTGAGCATAAATCAAATCCAGTTCCTGTGCCCTAAAAATGGTTTGTTCCTCATTTTGCACTTTGGATGTAGAAACATCCTTCGCTATATATGGCAATAACAACTTAAGGAACCATTTGAGGAGGAATTTTGGCGGTATAAAGGCTTTAATCAACCTCTTTTGTCTACGCCACTCTTGGATATGATCTGAGATATGTGTGGCTTTATCCTGTCAAAATGTCGACAAGAGTTCAGTACCAACGTCATAACACACTGGTAGCAGGATGTGGTTAAGAAAATTCATCACTAGGTCATCGAACAAAGTGAATGCCCCCCTAGGTAGCTCTGTATACCATTTCACAGCAGGCCCTGTAAGGGTGTGCTGAAATAGCCTTAAACAGATTGAGTCCTGATGTAAGGAATTCAAAGAGCACCATAGGAGAAAGGTAGTGACATGTTCGCTCGGATCCTCTCCCAGTTTGCCCTCAAATTTGGGTATGTCTGAGGGAAGCTTAGTAGGGATAGCTGGCCAAGCCAAGTCATGAGCTACAGGATCGTTCGTCAATCTCGACAAGTCAGGAAGATTCAGTGTTGCAAGGAAAGGGATCCTAAAATTATTAGGTCGATGGACCGCTCCCTAATACTTCTGATTCACATAGGTCTGATTACCATAACCACCATGGCCTTGGCCATAGTTCCCTCCTCATGTTTGACCTGTATAGGGTGGCATGGAAGCACCATAGTGTGGTGTACATTGACTATTTGGAGCTACAAAGCCATAATTTGGAGAGTAAGTGGGTTGTTGATACCCGCACCCATAAGGTGAGGAACCCTATCCATACTGCATCCCATAATAGGGTCCATAAGTCATCGCATGAGATGTCCCATGAGACACTCCATAAATAGGAATATACGCTCCGGAAGTAGGAATATACATTCCAAAAGTAGGAATATATGCTCCAGAAGTAGTAATATGACCTCTAGAAGTATGAACATGACCTCCTGAAACAATGAGCAGTGCTTGAACCTGAGACACAACTGGTCGAGTAACCGCAGTACGGACATGACTCATAGCAACGTTTCGGTCCAAAGGACCATGTGAATGAGGTGGAGGGTGAACATTCGAAGAACTAGGGATAGAGGACGAAGGGACCTATGTAATTATATACATGTTATTTCCTATAGTCACTCATCTTGGATCTGGTATCCTAATAGGATCACTAACCCTAGGTCTAGGAGGAATATGTGATGTAGCTTCCACTGCCAGGATGGAAGGTGCAATGTGACTTGTACTCCCAAACCTCTCTTCATGGTAAGGAATGAGAGTGCCCCTAGGCATAGTGTTAGGTTGAAACTCAGACTCGACATGGAATTCCAAATCATGTGCGGGAAAACCAGACATACCATAACTAACACAACTAGTGCTCATGGGTTCAAAATGAGTCTCATCATCTTCTGGCATTCCATACCAGCGATCCGTCAATGGGGGATCAACACTAGAGTAAGTAGGTCTATCATGAAAAGTACCTATCTCAGAAATTACAGGACCTAACTCAGTCAAATCAGGTGAAGGATCATAGTTAGGAGTAAACTCCCCATCTTCCACTTGAATGGGAGAAGGTGGTTTAGGAATACCTTCTACATGGTCTCCCATCGTGTGTGAATAAATTTGTGAAGTAGTTTTCCTGGACTATCTATTTCTCTCTCCCAAAGGATGAGGAGATGTAGAAGGAGAAAGTCCTGCTAAATGAAGAGAACGAATCGGTGCCGCACCTGAATCCATAATGACTCAAAAAAGAATAAAAGACTCTCTATATACACAAACCCTAATAAAGCTAATGTGCACAGAACAATCACCAAGAAAATATAAATCCAACCACAAGCAATCAAGGGTAGGATAAGTGATCTCCTGAATGAATTACGTATGTCTCACTTAGGAGAGGCTTGATACTCCCATACACAACAAGCGGAGGTACATAACCAATTATTGTGGCCCTCAGCTTCAACGCGTAAAGCGACTGTGCTGTCCGACCCCAACCTGGCCGGGACACCCACAGAATAACCTCTGTAAAGTACCCCCTCAATATCCTAGGTAAGGCCACTAAGGTCACCTCAATATAATCAATGCTCAGGCAGACAGTCGCAGGGGGGATTGACCGTATGGGTAGGGTAGCAAAGACCGAAACTCTCGAAAGAGCCCCCTGATACGAATACAATCCTGTAAATATCTCTGGTGCTACTCAGTTATGACTATGGGTCATACCAATAAATAACTGCTCACACTACCTCGTGCTTAACTCCCTTTTGAGAGGAGGATCCTAAGAAACACTGGTTATACCAAGGAATTTCACACACTCACCTGGACAGACACATACGTGTTGTTGTTTAGTGGTCTTGGAGAATTTATTCACAATGAACTATTCCAAGACCCTAAAATCTAATCTTGTTGGTGAACCCTATCAAATAAAATAGCGTAGTTCATTTTAATTAAGCGTTGATTTTAATTGGATTTATTACTCAAAAGAGGTATATGGCCATGCAACTAATGGTGTTATGACACAACATGAAGCAAAATGCACACCTAACAATCAATGCAAATGCATTGTGTCCATGAAAAACAGGGTATGCTACTACGTGAAATGCACAATTTTCTTCAAATGATAAATGCAATCTTTCCTATATGAAATCCTGACTAATACTCCAAATAAAATCTAGTGCAAGTATTATGCAAAATGCAAGATGCAATGCATGATGATAAGTAAATATTTTAGATTTTTTGAAATAAAAATGAGATATTAAAGCAAAAGAATGGCTCTACAACCCCCAGACTCTACAAGCACACTCAAGAAACACTCAAGCAAAGTACTAAGGTAAAAGAAATCTAATGCACTAATCCCAAAACAAAAAATCGAAAATGCAATGACAAAAACATTCTTCAAAAAAGAAATTTTACCCTAAAAAAAACGTCTCTGGTCAAAAATAGAGGTGTAAACAGACTCTAGTAGTATCAAAGGAGACTCAGAAATCATCAAAATTCACCCAACAACCATCCAACTTCCTCTAGAAGGAAAAACTAAGGGCATGCACGACTGTTCGCAGTAAACCCATGTGTGTACACGGAAATAGCAGTGAAACTCATGTATATACGCAACTGTGAGTTAAAAAATTGCATACAGAAAGAAAGGTGCATAAGAATAAAGGCAAACAGACAATCTGAGACAAACTTCACACCAATCAGACACTACCAGGAAAACATACCCCCAGACTCGACACAGAAACAAGAGAAAAAGAGCAATTCAAAGTCATTGAATGCTGATAGAAAACCCCCAATGGAAAACTACTAGGAACTCCCCAGCGGAGTCACCAATTCTGTTACGGAGAGAAATTCCTATGGCTTGGGGTACCACAACAGATAGCTTGACTCCAGAAATCAATCCTTTCCCATATGCAATAGAAATCAAATATCTAACACTAAAGGATCAAACCTCGTACCTTATTCCGGATGGTTGAAGTAGATCCCCATTGAGCTTTCCAACTTCAGCTTGAATTGATAAATCACTTCCTCAACAACAAGTAAACAATACAAGCATACTATATATATTGGTGTTAGATCTATTCTAGCATATATAATCAACAATGCATAAGCATTTGAAGTCATCCATGGATAAATTATTCATTCAAACATACATCATTGGATAGGAAAAGATATTTCTATTAATATAAAATCAGAGATTACAATGGATACAACCTCTGTCGGCATGTCTGCGAATCGGAGAAACTGAATCCCCCACTTGGGCCTCCACGGCCTCAATCCTCCATCTCTCGATAGCAAGCTCACAAGAAAAAGGGACGCTTGGGAAGAACACAAAAGTGATCCAAGGGACAAAGGGATGTAGACTCAAGCACAAGTTCCAACAATAATGGACTATAGTTTCTTTGCTCTCAATTCTCTCATATGCCTTCAATGTATCAAAGAGTTCCCTATATGGCTTTTCAAAGGGGTAATGAAAGGTCGAATCCGAGAGATCTCAAGGCATATGGAAGGCCAGGAGTCAAGTGAGTCGGATCCATGTTAAGGAAAACTCCAAAAGGATTTGGATTTTGCACACATCCCGATGTACACGATTTTAGGGGTCAAACCCATGTATATACATGATTAGGGGTTTAAAAGTCACGTCTATTAATTTTCACATATTTATAGGGATGGTCAAGGAAACATTAAAGGACAAAAAATGGTCCAAGGGGTATAAGGAGTATGTAGAGGGACAAGGGACGGCCATACAAGTGTGATTCACCTGGAGTGGTAAAATCAGCTATAAGACATATTTACACATTTCAAAATGAGATGAGACCATTACAATGTGGAAATAAATTCTCAACTAGTTCTAAATAATTTCTTCCTTTTACATGCATTGGTCCTTTCATTGACTTGTCGTGCAATCCACTTTTGATGTAGAACTCCCAAAAACTGATCCAAAAACCCACTCCAACAGGGATAAAATAATGTTTTTTGGTAAATTTACCATATCTCTCTATTGGAACATCAAAATTGGGTCAAACCTATGAAATTGAAGAGATGTCAGACTAGGCTACTATAAGATGAAATTTCAGCCTCAGTGGGGCTGAAATTCGAAATGTAATTCAAGAGAAAGGTCAACTACCAAGACAACCTTGAAACTAGGGTTTCTAAAGGAATGTTAACTCGAGACTTAGATAATTTTTTATTGGAATAGTTGTTTTGGGTGATTCAAAATTTGTTATAAAGAGGAAAGAGAGGGTAACTATAGGTGAATAAATGATAGCTATAGAGGAAATAGATTTTCTAAAACTCTAGAGAGCTCAACCATGACTTATGAAAAAATGAATAAATGTGTAACCAACTATCCAATTTGCATGAAAAACTTAAGGAATTGAATGATAGCTTATTAACACATGTTCAATTCAAAAAACATGAAAAAGAATGTAGAAAGTGAGTTGAATAATATGGATCAAAATATGTATAGTAAAGAGGATCTCAAAGTTATGAATGCGATAATTTTAATGATATGAGGCATACCTTCTTCATGATTCATCTTCTACAAAAGAGGATAATGAGAACAACGAGGACTTGTCCTAGTTGAAGATTAAGAAATTTGAAAAAAAATTATAGAAAAAGAGGTGCAAGTCATCAACACTTGATCATTTTTCATTCCACATTCTACATCATCATGGGTTCAACTTGAAACCAAGGAATTACATGATTTCCAAGATTGATATGAGAAAGTTTATTGAAAAAGATCCAATAACATGGATATTCCAAATGGATTAATTTCTTAATTTACACCAAGTGCTAACATCATAAAAGGTAATTATTTCACCTTTGTATTTAGAACCTAATTAGTTTGTATGGCACCAATGGATAAGGGATTGTAAAAATGATTCTATTGTCTCTCGGTCTATATTTACATATGAATTGTTAGCAAATTAAGGGGATATTAAGAGAAACACCATATTTAGACAATTTATAAATCTCAAGCAAATTTTTTGAGTTAAATCATATTGAGAAGTTTCATAAATTGAGTCTAATATAGAAGTACATTCCAGAGGATAATTTATTCCATCTCTTTATGGGAACATTTAAGGTGAAAATTCAACATGAAGTATGACTCTTTTAATCCCTAAAGGTTGGGCAGATTTCCACCTATAGTGTGGAATTTTACCTCCTATATAGTTTTGTATTACATATTATTGATGTATGATTGGGTATATTAGTTGTTATTGTACACCTATATGTCCTATATATATGAAGGATATATTTTCATGTTAGTGAGTATTGTATCTTGTCTTGTCTTTTGTACTCAATACATTGTTTAAGGAGGTTACTCCCTTGAAGAGGATCTATATTTATCTATTTTATTCATTATTAAAGTTTGGATTACTCTCTTCTTGTATATTTACACTCTTTTTATGCTATTTATGGGGGTTGGTTGCCTAACATTTGGTATCATAGATCTTTCCTCGAGACTGGTTTCTGCAAAATGAGTCATCTTGGAATTTTATCTACAATAGTGTTTATACAAGGATTCATAGATTGAGGTTAAAAACCTACTTCTAAAATAGGACAAGATATATTCAATGCAAAATTAAAATCTCTATCAATTATAGTTTCAAATATATTCATAAAGGAATCTATGGTTTTTTACTAGTCCAAAACCTAGTATAAAACAGGTGTCCTAGGGAAAAAGGTCATATATGAGGAATTCAAGATCCAAATTGAGTGAGAAATTTTTCATCAGAAAGAGGAAATTCTAGGGTATATATTTTATGCTTTTTCATCTACAGAAACAAAATATTGGACACATGGAATACCATACAAGCTCTCTCTCCTTAAAGGAAAAAAAGAAGAACTATTGGTACATTTGCAATAACTTTCTACTGGACAATCCAAATTAGGTCATAACCACTACATTGGAAACATGACACATTAGGTTACCACATATCAAAGTTTTGGGCCTGGAAAACTTGAAATTCAAATTTTATATTAGTTACAAGTTGACCCTAAAACAATATTCCAACCATGGTTTGAAACATGTGTTATGGGGTAAAATGTCATATATAGGGAAACAAAGATCCAAATTGACTAATACCTATTGCATCATAAAGAAACATACCATATTTTTTGTGGTATTTATTTTAGACTCAGATAAAAATATAGGACACTGGAATACCATACAAGTTTTATCTTTAGGATAAGCCAAAAATAAGAAGCTTTGGGAGATTTGCAATAACGTTTTACTAGAGAAACCAAATTAGGTCAGACCTACGAGATCAGGAAGATGAATCATCATTGTAAAATAGGGTAAATGTATAGACATAGAGGAGATCAAATTCCAATTTTACATCAGTCCAAGATGGCCATAAAATAACCTTCCAATTAAGGTTTGAAGAAGTAAAATCTATAGTTCAACCAGTGGTATATCACATAGAGCATCGACAAGCATTTCTCCAAATATTGAAGATGTGCAAAAACAGGATGAATCAACAACCATATCAACATCATAGTCTAAGGAGTTTTGAAGAAGTAAAAATGATATGGAAACTTCAATAAATCATTGAAACAAGGACAAAAAAACTACGAAATCAAGATATTATTGAATACCTCATCAAGTGGAAGAACATACCAGCTATAAATTTGACATGGGAAGAAGAGTGTGTTAATATTTTAAAATTTGTTATACCAAAACAAAAGGATCTCTGAAAGAATAACAAGAACAATAGAAAAAGAAGAGAACAAAAATATTTATCCTGGGAAACCCTCGTGGGGAAGAAAACCCAACAAAACTTCCTCTATATAGACTTCAACCATGTATAGTGTAAGATGCAAATAATAAGACTATATTTCTTCCTCTCCTCCAGATGGATAACTCCTTCTCTCTCTAGCACAACTGCTTCAGTGTTCTACTTGTCTAAATGAGGGATGCACCTCTCCTATTTATACTAATCATTTGAGAGGCCTATTGACCCAGCGGTGATGACTTCTCCTTGCTTCCATGGTTGAGTTTCCTTGGAAGAATAAAACATACATTTCAATAATACTTTTGTGGGTACTAATGAATCGACTTACAGTTGAGGTTTTACCTCAATACTTTACATGACCAAATACATCAATGACATCCCTAATCAGAGTAACAACATCTCTTAAAGGGGTAATAATAATAATAATAATAATAATAATAATAATAATAATAATAATACAAACTAGAATATATTCTGCAGTTACATTTCTTTAACACTCACTCTTAACAAGGAAGGTTATATACAACAATACATCTGTACAACTAATTAGTGACTCTATATGTCATAGGAAGTGTTCACAATTATATCAACATCATCATCATCATGGAAATCTCAGGCATCATCTCGAGCATCATCATCTCTAGCATCATCTCGAGCATCATCATCTCTTACATCTTATCGATCATCATCATCTATGGAATCATCTCCAAAATCATCTTGAACATCACCTGCAATATCAAAAGTATAAAAATACTAAGATAAATCACCCACATCATAAACAAATGCTAGAACATAATTATCTCCAACTGAATGCAATAACTTACTTGCAAGTGAATGCAGGACAACTCTCCATGAGAGTACTATCATCCATAGGACCATCCTCATCTGACAAGTTCTAGGACCACTCTAAACAAGAGAGTGTTCTTGTCTATAGTACCATCCTCAACTAGGATATTGTCATCCGCAAATGAATGTAGGATCTTGTATGCAAATTAATGTAGGACCACTCTCCATATGAGAGTACTATCATCCACAATACCATCCTTGGTTGGAAAGTTCTAGGACCACTCTCAACAAGAGAGTGTTCTTGTCCATAGGACCATCCTCAACTAGGATATTCTCATCATCAAATGAATGCAATATCTCATTTGCAAATGAATGTAGGACCACTCTTGATATGAGAGTGTTATTATTTGCAGGACCATACTTAATCAGAAAGTGCTAGGACCACTCTCAACAAGATATTTTTTTGTCCGTAGGACCATCCTCAACTAGGATACTAATGTATGCATATAAATGTTGAGCCTCATAAATATATCTAAGCATACTGATAAAATCGAATGGCCTTGTATGTACTAGCATACCATTACCATCCCATTCTCAATAATAATCTTATCATCACTCCCTCTTTCCAAGGAGGTCCTTTTGGAATACACCAAGCTTGTCTTGAAGGTGCTCAAACTTTACATGAGACAGAAGCTTAGTGAACACATGAACAAATTTTTTCTATGTAGGAACATATTGGAGCTTCACAAATCCTCTCTGCACCATATCCTGGATGTAGTGATACTTTATCTCTATATTATTTGACTTATCATGAAACACCCGGTTCTCTGCTGTCACAATAAATATCATTTGCATCTAACTTGGTATCAAACAATCCTATCAATAGTTTGTGAAGCCATATTGCTTCGCTACAGGATGAATATGTTGCAATGTACTTAGCCTCGGATGTACTGAGGGAAACATTGGTTTTATTTCTCTTAAGCCATGAGATCACACCCGATCCCAAACTGAAGCAACATCCAAAGGTTCTCTTTTTGTCTTCAACACTTCCTTCCCAATTTTAATCACTATATTCATACAATCTGAACTCACTATCAGCTACATATCTAAGGCCACAGTCCAATGTACCTTTCAGGTACCCCATCACATCTTTTGATACAACTAGATGAACATGTCTAGGCTCCACCATATACTAACTTAAGGTTTTCACATCAAAACATTTATTTGGTCTTGTATTTATAAAATACATCAGCGAGCCAATAAAATGTCTATATAATGTCACATCTATTCTTTCTAAAGAATCATTATTCAGGAGCTTCAAGATTGTCACCATCAAAGAGTTCATTTCCTTCCAATACAACATCCAAAATATCTTTAGGATATCAACTATATAATTTCCTTGGTTTAGGGAAATCTCATCTGGAAACTACCATACTTCAAGACCTACTAAATAATGCATTGTTCCAAGGTCTTTCATCTTAAATTCTGCTGCAAGTTTCTTATTACAATCGTTAATGATCTTCTCCTTTAATGTAAAAAATATATCATCTACATACAATAACAATATCATTATACCATCATTTTCAACCTTATAGTAAAGGTTGGAATCAACTTTACTTTTGGTAAAGCCCAAGTTCATCAGGAATCCATCAATTCTTCCATACCATCCTCTGGCTGCTTTTTTTAACCCATATAGAGATTTCTTTAATCTGCATACATGTTTCCCCTTGCCGTGAGTCTAAAATAATAGTGGTTGTTCAAAAGATAATTCCAATGGTTGTGTGCTTTAGCAAGTAATCAAATGCAACACTCAGTCCCATACACACCATATCAAAATGGTGTACCTAAGAGGAGAAACAGATCCTTGAAAGAGATGGTTGCATGCCTTCTTGAAGCAATAAACCTTCCACCATAGATGTGGGATGAAATAGTAAATTTTGCTTCATACATCTAGAACAAAGTGCATCAAAAGTCAATGATTTGGGTCACTCCTTTCAAAGCATTGATGGGGCATAAGCCGAATGTCTCACATCTAAGGGTTTTTGGCTCCAAATCATGGGCCATAATTCTGACTACCTATAGGAAAGCATTCCAAGCTCAAATTAGTGAATGTATACTGCTAGGATATGCATATGATGCAAAGGAATACAAGCTAATGGATATTTCAACCAAAAAGTGCTTCATAGAGTGCAATGTTCAATTTGAAGAATATCACGTGCATGATCCACATCCAACTGAAGAAAAAGAAGGTATAATTGCTCAATCAATACCATTTGTATATGATGTTTTCTTAACTAACTAATATTTCAGATTCAGAGTCTAAAGATGTAGATCAATATGCTCAAGATATTGATATTGAGAATGAACCTCAAGTAGATCCAGATTTAGATCCAGCACCTGATCCCAATAAAAGGCCTAAATGGACCCAAAAGCTCATTGCAGCTACTTGAAATAGTGTTGGGGATCCATATGACGAAAGAAGAACAAAATATCTATATTAGGATGAAAATCTTGCACTTTTCTATACAGATCCACATATCCTAGAAAAGTGCTTCATGATGATGGGGTCATATCCACATTCCTAAAAGGAGGCTTGCCATGATCCAAGATGGTATGAAACCATGGATGATGAGTTTGATTTGCTACAAAAAACCAAACTTAGAAGCTTATCTCCTTACCTTTTGGGAGAAATCTAGTTCAGTGCAAATGGATCTACAAGACAAATCTAGAAGCTGATGGAACACTTACCAAGTACAAGGATTGGTTAGTGGAAAATGGGTACTCATAATTCCATGGGTTGTAATACAATTATACATTCACTCCCACTACAAGAATGGACTCCATAAGGCTAGGTTTGTCCATTGCAACTTCGAAGAAGTGGGAGTTACATCACATGGATGTCAAGAGTTCCTTCCTCCATGGTGACCTAGAAGAGGAGATCTATATGATATAACCTAAGGGATACATTCAATATTCCTCCTTGAATTGAAAACTGAGGAAATCTCTCTATGGGCTCAAGCAAGCCCCAAGGGCATGGTATTCCAAGATGGATTCCTTTCTAATGTCATCGAAATTTGAGAGGTGCAAATATGGCTTCAATGTCTACATGCGGAAGAAGGGAGGATTCTTACTGTTGGTTGTTCTATATGTGGATGACTTGATCATTACTAGTGCCTAGTATGCTATATTGAGAGGAATCAAGTCAGATCTAAACGAGGTGTTCTCCATGATTGATCTAGGGATTTTTAGGCAGTTTATTGGTCTTGAAGTGAATAAAAAATCTTTAGGAATCATGATTACACAATACAAATACATAGGATATTTACTCAAAATATTCCACATGATTGATTGTAAAGCATCACCCTAAGTTCCCTTCTTATCTGGAAGCATGTTGGAAAAGGTGGCTCCACACCACTGGTTGATAGTACACTCTACAGATAGTTGATTGGCAGCCTATTGTATCTCACCCATTAGATTCCATATTTATCTTATGTTGTGAGTGTTGTTTTCAAATTCATGTAGGATCCACATGAGCTGCATTGGAAAGTATCAAATCGCATATTGCATTATGTGCAAGGCACGAGGGAGTTTGGGATCAACTATTATTGCGGTACACATTTGGATATGATTGGTTTTCCTAATTCAAACTGGACTGGTGATATTACTAACATGAAATCTACATCAAGATTTGTATTCATGTTAGGCTCTGGACCAATCTACTGGTGAAGCAAGAAGCACACAACTCTTTCTCTCTCTTCAACTGAAGCATAGTATCAGGGGGTTGTGAATGCAGCTATTCAGGAAGTTTGGTTACATGGGATTCTGACATATTTGGAATTCACACTTCTCCTTCAGTAGAACTATTTTGTGGTAATAGAAGTGCAATCAATATATCCAATGATCCAAATCATAAGTAGTTGACCAAGCACATTGAAGTCCAGATGCACTACATCCGTGAACTAGTGCATATTAAGGCTATCATTCTAAATTATTTCCCTATAGACGATAAAATTGTAGACATATTCATAAAATATTTCACTCAAAATATATTTGTCCAACTCATATATATTATTGGTGTAAAGGTTTGATTCAATTACTGTTCCTGGTTTTCCTACTCATTTTGAGGGGGGAGTTCCCATTTCCTTTGTTTATTGAGCAGCTATTTTTGAATTATATTGTATGGGTGACCTTTGGTATTAGTTTCTAGGTCCCATATTTTCCAAGTTAATATTAAGGGGGGCTGTTAGGATTAATTAATTAATCCTCCCTTTCACCACCATAGTCTAATTGTCATTTCCTTGCTTAAGAGTATGTTTCCACCTCACTAGTTCCATGGGGCACTCATCTGGGTCCCACCTAACACTTGATGTACTAGTTTGCATGATTTAGGAGCTCCAAAGGCCAATCCCTATAATATAGGATCCCACATAGAGTTATGGGAGTCCCATCATTAGTTCACCCTAGTCTATGTTGAGTTATCCTTAGAAGGGCATCAATTAGTTCATCTCCAGTTAGTCAAGTGGCACGTTTCCCCGATTCAAGGAGGTTCAAATCATTTTCCTATATACCTTGTTCATTTAACTAATTGTGAGCTGATTTAGTTGTCCTGAGTTATATTAGTGAGCTATCAGTTGTGATTTTTTCACAATGAGTTAGCACTGGAGTCAGTCCAAGTTGGTGAATTCGAGTCCTACCTAGTGTATTTGAATTATCCTACTATATCATCATTGTATTACATATAGGTTAATGATTATTGATGTAATTTTATGCTGACCAATTTTGTCTTGGTTTTTTAATTTTCACCATGAATGTTTGATCAGTGTACAATGAGTTTCTTCCCTTTCCTTCAAACTTATTTCATAATGAATTCATTAAGGCCTGAGGATTCTAAGCTTTTCAAAATTAAATACTTTTATGATTAAGAGATCAATGTGTGGGTAGTAACATATTCATTTATTAATTCAAAGTTTCCTTGGTCATTTATTATGTGGAGAGTAGAATATTATTACAAAATCATATTCTTTTTGTAAATTTTATCCCTCATTTCTTGAGCTAGTTCTTATCCATCATGTTGTTATGTGACTAACGTTGAATCTCCCAAATTCCTCTCAATTCATTCCCTAGCCTCCTCTCCTTTTCCACTTGATACATCCTTTACCCAATAGCTATATTAACTCGTGAAAATTGAATACATTGTAATGTTGTTAAGTTATTAAATTGAAATGAATGGTTGTTGCATCTGCTTGTACATTTCCTTTGCATGTTGTTGGGTTTCATTTGAGAGAAATCATCATTTAATTAATGAGTTTGTTGCATAAAGAAAATGTAATAGATTTAAGATAATGTTTGAATGACAAATGTTAGATTACTTGCATTTGGATAATATTTCTATTGATTTTTAGCCAAATGAGTTGTTGATGCCCCGAAATTCGTAGGCGACAACAGTAAGGGATTCTCCCCAGTCAACGTTCCCAACTAGCCCGTTGACTGTTTGGTATAGGGAATCCGTCCGGTTTGCGGTCCGGCTACCGTAGGTCAAAGTAACAAAAACAAAGGCTTTACCGGTTACGGCCCGGTCCACCGAGTTTTTTTTTTGTTTGTATTTTTGTATTTTTTGACTTAAATTGTGAAATGCAAGTGCCTAATTAACATGCAGGGTGATAAGATGCATGGAACAGTCACAATGTGATGTGCAGGTTTTTACCTCTCGTCTTAAGGCCCACAAGCATCCAAATCACATACAACAAGAAAATAAACTAACTACCTAACTATCCCTAGGGAGCAGAATTATCATTTATTGGTGAGTAATACATTTTGCACATGCATTATGAAAAGTTACAGATAGTTGATACTTCTTTCAAAACACATGAACAATTATAGATATTTAAAAAACCAGATAGCCAATCGTTTTATGAACAACACTTATTACTCACAGTGGAAAACATCACAAAATATACTGAAGAAAATTCCACAAGAACATAGGTTCAGGAAATCAAACATTCTCACAGTTAATGAAACACAGCTGAAAATGAAATAGTTCCCCTTCAACATTGTTCATTTAATAACGTTGATACATTCCACATTTCACTTTCTCCAGCAGGCAAAAATTGCAGTTTATGATTGTAAAACGAAGTAGTTCCTCTTACAAGCAAAAAATGGTTTACAAATTTTCAAGGGAAAAAGTCCTCCCTAAGTTCTAACTTTACAATATTTAAACTATCACAGCAGGCCTTTTGGGCTCCCCCCCAAACATGTG
This sequence comes from Pseudotsuga menziesii, assembly GCA_001517045.1. Classification (NCBI taxonomy): domain Eukaryota; kingdom Viridiplantae; phylum Streptophyta; class Pinopsida; order Pinales; family Pinaceae; genus Pseudotsuga; species Pseudotsuga menziesii. Next base: position 92,355 of record LPNX010607681.1, read on the forward strand.
TCTTTCCAGTTTCTCCAATGTTTCAGAACCTTCTTTTTTATCTTTTCTGCACATGCTCGTGATGGGAGGGGTAACTGATGGACCTTTCAAGTTTCCATCCCCATCGCTATTAATTTGTCTCTTCCTTCATTTGTCCCTATTTAGGCCTGTATTCCTTCGCATGGTAGCAGTTTGACCAATTTTTGTAACCCACCTGCATTCAAATGACTAGCATCATTCATTGGAAACGCATTCAAATGATGTCAACAAAAACGGCTAATAATTGAGAAGGTCATGCACTGCGTTACTTACACAAGGTAAACACCGGCACCACTACCTTGACAAGAAGCGGGGATTCATTGGCTACTCAGAGTAATAGCATCAGAAGCTGAAAGTCCCACTACAGCCGTAATGGCAGAAAGGAACAAGGCAACAGACAAGTGACCGAAGGGCAGGAAAAACTCCTTGATCGGGAGCCGGCAAGGTTTGGACATCGGAATCCAAATGGATTTCCTAGCCGCAACGACGGAAGAGGAAAAACTACGGGCAAGTGGCGAGAGGAAACTCAGTCGAACATCAGACAGACTTTTACTTCGGAGGCCAAATCACTTTGGGAGCCACAACGACGGAAGCGAAAAGGTTAGAGACAAGCGATGCGGGCGAAACGACTTAATCGGGGATCGGAAGACTTTGACATCGGAAGGGAAAAGGATTCCCTGGACACAACGGTGGAAGAAAATAGTATTTGGACATGCGATGGAAAGGTTAACACACATCGGTAGTCGGGGCTCTTTAAGCTTCGGATGGTCAATCAGATTGGGGGCTGCAACGGCGGAAAAGAAACCAAACATCAGCCGTCGAATTAACACAGGATGACGCCCGTTTAACAGAAAACTTTAAGTACTTCGAAACTATAAAACCAGCAATGGTTGAAACCCATTTTCTTCCAAAACAGTGGACCTTCAAAGACAAAAACAAATTACCCCTGGCTAGGCATACCAAACTTGCATCCACGACCAACCATACAATGATACACAGGCAATCTTTAAAATAGGCTGGAAACCAATCTTCAAAAAATCATTCAACATAAAACATGACCAATGATTCAAGCATCCAGCGATGAAAACAACTTTAAATTATGAGGAGGGGCCCCAAAATTCAGAAATTTGGGGAGAAAAGTTGTAGCTGCAACAATTGGTGATTACCTAGTGAACCTAGATCTCTGGGTGATTGTTCTTTGGGTGAAAGACTGTTTCACAATAGTGCATCTATTGAATCCCTCCATCTTTCTGGATTTCTCAAATGGAAATAGTGTGTACCTTTAATCATTGATGACAGTCCAATAAGGGAGAGTGGAAACCAAGATTTTCAAGTCTAGATAAATCGGTTGAGGCCGAAAGATGAGTTTCATTATTATTCTTGTCTTCAGGTAACTGACAGCTTGGACACCACAGGATTGTAGCACATGGTAAACAAAAATATTCATTTGTTCCTCATTCCCATGCCATTTTAGCACTTTTTTGTGCTTTCAAACTTTTGTCCTTTTCTTATGAGTCCTCCTGAATGCCTTTCTTACTGATCTTTAATTCAGGATCCTCTATCCCGTAGTGTCCTTTTGTGTGAGTGGTGTACTTCAAGTTTCAGCTCACAAATGGAGAGGATATTTCGGCAATTTAGTACTTATGATTCAGCACCTGCTTTGATTTGTGATGCTTTCATAGGAGTTTTTGACTCTTTATTTTCCTTTTGGCGCTCGTTTCTTGGCATGGGATCATTTATATTTAATATACTGTTCACCTTGCTCCTTTCCATGGGTCCTCTGCTGTCGCTTCTTAGAACATTTTAATTGTGACGTGGATGGAGCCTCAACATAGTATTCCAGACTCTCTGAATCCAGTTTATTTCACAGGGGTTAAGCAGGACTTCAATGCACACAAAATTATTCAAGAAAACAACTAAACTGGAAGAAATTATTTTATACAAAACACACAGTTTGAGACCCAAAAATGTTTATCATTCCCAAACATTTTAATGTTCTCCATGCAACCGCGGGTTCATTCCCTTTATTAGAATCAAGAAAACAAACTAAAAGAAACTGTAAAAAATGACTCAAAAGACAACCAAACGGATTATTTATATACAAGACAGAAGAAATCAAACAAACTCAGGAAAAATATGGCTTGAGGACCAAACCATTTACTGGTAAGTTCTCTTCCCATCCTTGCAGATCTTGTAACTTATAAGTAGAAGGGCCAAGCTTTGCTGCAATCTGAAAAGGGCCTACCCACAACTGCTGAAATTTAGTGTGCTTTCCTTTCTCTTCATGGGGGTGATCCCATTTGAGGACTAAGTCTCCTACTTCAAAGTCTTTTGTTCCAGCTTTATGTTTGTCAAACCATCTCTTAACTAGCTCTTGCTGTTGCTTAAAGTGTTCTCAGGCTTTAGATCTAGCCTCTTCTGCTTTCAGGAGATTGTATATTCTTATTTGCAAAAATTCATCATCCGACCCCCTAGACTCTTGAGATAGTATGGAAGATGGTAACATGATATTGGGAGGAAGGATGGCTTCTTTACCATAGACAAGGGTATATGGAGACACTCCAATCGCAGACTTGGGTGTGACTCTATCGGCCCAAAGGGCATTTGGTAATGCTGAGTGCCAACTCCTCTGGTTTTCTACTACAGTCTTCTTTAAAATTCTAATCATATTTTTGTTGGAGGATTCAGCCAGGCCATTTCCTTGTGGATAGTAATTAGCAGAATAATGCAATTTTATCCCTTTATCATGAGCAAATGCAATCAATTTAATTGATGAAAATTATTTAGCATTATCAAAGACTAACGAAACTGGAACTCCAAACCTGGTCATGATATGATATTGTAAGAAGCTGATGACTTTGTATTCATTTATCTTGCGCAACGGGATAGCTTCGACCTAGCGGGTGAAATAATCAGTGGCAGTCATAATGTACTTGTGCTGCAGAGAGGAATTCAGCTTTATTTCTCCAATTATATCCAACCCCCATTGCTCGAATGGTTCCGTGATCATCACAGGCTTTAGGGGTGCTGCTGCTTTAGGTTGTCTCCCACCACACCTTTGGCAAATATCACATTTCCTGACATGTGCATGTGCGTCTTTGAAAAGTGTAGGCTAATAGTAACCTGCCCTGAGGATCTTGTGGGCTATAGTGTCTCCTGAATAATGTTCCCCAGCAGGACCGTCATGCAACTCTGTCATTAATTTCTTCGCATCTTCCTTTTCTAGGCATCTGAGAAGAACCCCGTCATAATTTTTTCTAAATAATATTCCTTCCACAATTTGATAAGATGCTGATTTAAGACGTAGCGCTCTTCTTTGCTTGGAATTCCAATGTTTAGGTAACATCCCTACCTGCAGGTTATGTACAAGGTCTCTATACCAAGAATAGGGAGCTGTAAACAAAGGACATACATCCATTACATGTAATCCGGCCTCATCCTCCCAGGCTTGTTCTTCATTATTCCCACTTTTAGTCATCAATTTGCACAACCCTTGACCTTTAACTATAGAGGCTGGCTTGAATTCGAGGTCATACTCTTGAAGAGTTGTTACCCAGTTTCCCCTTCCTTCTCCAAACTCTTTTTGTATGAGAAGGGATCTTATAGCTCGGTAGGGAACTATTACCTTGGTTCGATTCTTTAATATATAAGGCCTGAATTGCTTTACTGCCTTAAACACTACATAAGCTTTCTTATCAATGGCTGGGTAGTTCAATTCAGCCCCTTGTAGACCATTACTCATAAAGGAGATTGGGAATTCATCCCCCCCTTCTTCCTTTTGGGTGAGCACGGCTGCCAGTGAATCATCGGATGCAAATGTATACAGAATAAATTCTTTATCGAAATCTGGGCTTTTCAGGGAAGGTGCATGTGCGACAACATTCTTGGTTTTGCTGAAAGCATTATTTTCAATCTCGGTCCATTTGAATTGTGCATTTTGCTTCACCATCTGCTGCAACGGTTTGACGGTCTGGGCGAAATCAAGCACAAATCTTCATACAAAATTTATGGTTCCCATGAATGATTGCATCCCTTTTTTATTGTGTGGCAAGGGGATTTGTTCAATAGCCTTAATTCTCTCTGGATCAATGGAGATTCCTTGCTTTGACACTATGTGACCCAGCAAATTTCCCTCTGTGACAGCGAACACACATTTCTTAGGATTGAGTGAGATACCGTACTTCCGACAGCGTTCAAAAATCTGCCTTAAGTGAAATGCGTGCTCTCCTCTTTTTTTCGAGAATATCGTAATATCGTCAAGGTGCACTACAATGTTGTGGCCGATCAATCCATGGAAAGCTATGTCCATAGCTCTCTGAAATGTTGCTCCCGCATTTATAAGCCCAAAAGGCATCCTTCTGTAGGAAAAGGTTCCCCATTTGGTCCTAAACGTTGTCTTCAACCTGTCCTCCTCGGCTACTAATACTTGGTTGTAGCCAAAGAAATCGTCCAATAATGAAAACAGTTCAGAACCTGAGACCATTTGGAGCAATTTCTCCATGGGTGGCACCGGGTAGTTATCCTTGTCTGATGCACGGTTTAGGTTCCTAAAATCCACACAGAGTCTGATCTCTCCATATTTTTTCCTTACTGGTACCAGATTTGATACCCACTCAGAGTGTCTGACTTTAAAAATGATTCTAGCATCCAATAATTTCTTCACTTCACTCTGAATCAGCGGTTCCAATTTTGGATGCATTTTTCTTAACGGTTGCTAATAGGTCTTGATGCCAGCTTTAATGGGGACGACATGCTTGATGATGCTGGTATCGTATGTCTTCAAATCTTCGTACGTCCATGCGAAAACATCTTTATATTGTTTAAATAGACTGATGAATTTGTCTCTTTCTGCTGGTGAACAACACTTACCGAGATTCACAAATTTTGGATTCGTCTCAGTCCCTAAATTTATCAGCTCAAACTGTAGAGATGAGCTGTGGGTCTTCACATTGGCTGGTCTTCTGAACTTTTCATTTAAATCAAACATTTTTTCTAACGTTCTGACACCTTTAGGAATGAAATTGTCATATTTCATCTCGGCTTGATGCTCTTCATCGTCTATGATCGCTCCTTTAAACACCTCGTCATTTGTTAAACATTCTATGATTTGCTGATCATCATCGAACACCTGCAAGTTAGTGATCATATCCGGTACTGAGGGCCTGAAAAGCAGTTCGACAGAACACCGATTATTAGTGGGTACGAGTCTAGCGGCGGATGTGGCCAACAGATCAGCAGCTGGGTTTTTAATTCTTGGAATTGAAATAATGTTGAATGCATTAAAATATTTAAGTAAATCCCATAACTCATTCTAGTAAGCCTTTAAGTGAGGAGAAACACAATGTATCTAATTCCGTATTTGTTTCACAATAATTTCAGAATCCCCAAAAACTTTTAGATTACTTACCTTTAATTCAATTGCCTTCTTTAGTCCCTGTACCAGTGCTTCATACTCAGTTGTACTATTAGTACACTCAAACTCTAATCTACATGAAAGGAAATGTTTATTCTTCTGTGGGTCGATCAGGACACAACCAGCCCCTGACCCTTCTAATGTCTTAGAGCCATAAAAAAAAAAACCCAAAAATCACTAACTACTGAAGGTGAATCTACTCCTATTGCTAAGCTTACTATATTACAGTCAATCTCATCAGCCTATGAGAATCGAAGGAGATCAGGCTGAGTTTCTGATGTGTTGTTGGCTTCTTTTGTTTGATAATTCCCTGGTTCCAACTCAATAAAATAGTTTCCCAGTACAGAATCCACCGGTACATTCTTCTCCTCTATTTGAGTAACATTGTACTTCATGTGAGGTTCTCTTAAAATCTTAATCTGGTTTGGACTCCCTTTGTATGGAAACCACAGATGCAACCAATCTGAGGCGAAATATCCATTTAGTTTGGCCAACCAATCTTTGCTCAGGACAAGACCGTAAGCATCTGGTATATCAGCCACCACGATGTTAATAACTTGGCAAAATTTGTCATTGGATTCCAGACGTACTAGGACATCTTCTAGCTCACCAATCACCTTTACATCCATTCTATCCAATTGAACCACCCTCCATGTGGATGGCTTAGGCTGCCCATTGATCTTTTTACATACTGATATGGGCATAACATTTACTGATGCCCCTGAGTCTACCAAGCAATTATGTACATTATGATTGAAAATTTCAAACGTGAGGAGGAAAGGTGGATGTTTGCTTTTAGAATTACCTCCAACGCTGGTTTCTCCAATTTCTTCTTCTTCCTGAGGTTGATTATCCATAGGCAGCATTTCATCTGATGCTTCAAGTGCTTTCAACAGTCTTTCTTTTTGCTGCGGCACTTTACACATTTCTAATAACGGAACATTCACTTTTACCTTTTTTAAATCCTCCACAATGTCATAATCCATCGGCTGCTCAATGGGATGGGGTTTTTCAGCATTTTATTCACTTGGATTGGTCCATGCGTCATTCTGCCTAAGATCTTAGCTGGTAATAGTGAATTATGGAATCTTATCAGCTACGGCTTTATTGTGAATTTTTTTCTTAACATTTCTTTGCAGCCTCTTAATCTTTGGGAGTATCAGACTGTCTTCCTTAACCATCCCTTGGCTCCTTGTGGCTACGTTGGTTTCCATTACGTCCTTGTACCCCTGAGTCTTTTCCTCTTCAGCATCAAATAACGAGACAGAATTCCATAAATCCATGGTTTCTTCTTCCTGTTCTTTCGCAGAAGTAGAAGCAGAATTCTCTTTTCTTTCTTCATCTCCTTCTTCTGTTAATCTAGAATCCAACATTTGATTCGTGACCAATGTCATTGAATTTATCCATTGAGGACAATTCTTTTCAGAGTGGGGTTGTTGTTGGAAAGTGCAAAAGTTTTCCATCCCTATCTCTGTTAAATTCATGGATGCTATATTGTGCGGAGGAGGTTGAGACTGATTGTTGTCCTCTCTTTTCTTATAATATGGCTTATAAAACTTTGGTGCTTCCTTCTCTTTCTCCAAGTCTATGATTTTGTTGGAAAGATTCTACATCATTTTGGCCATATTTTCCAGATCTAGCGAGTTTTCTTCCTTAGGTTTAGTAAACAATAAGGCTTTCCTACCTGCACCCTTTTCTCCTAACTGCTCTAGATAGTCTTCAATACTCTCTCTTTCAGCTTCCACTACTTCAGCCTCTTCATAGGTTTCCGTCAAAGTAGGCTTGGCCCTGCCTTTGGAAAACATGGCCAGATCAGGGCCTAAAGCTGAAGTATAATATTCAATCAGAACTTTGTCTGAAGGTCTATCCGTTTCAGATAAATTCTTGAGATAGGATGCAAACCTTTGTGTGAAGCTATGCACCTTTTCCTTTCTTTCTTTCTTCAATGCGCACAGCCCTTTCATGAGAGCTGCATGAGTTTTCTGATTTGCGTACTTACTTCTGAAAATTCTTTCGAAGGTATCCCAATCAGGGATAGAGTTAGAAGGCAACCCAAAGTACCATGATGCTGCAGATCCTGTAAGGGTATGTGGAAACAGTCTGCAGACTACATCTTCATGCTCTCCATCCCTCAATCCTTCAATTGCCAAGTAGAAACTTTGTATATGATCATCTACTACTATTTTCTCATTTGGGTCGAACTTGGGCAACATCTTGTCAAAGGCTTGGGGTAGGTCATGTAATGGAGGTGTCAGGTTTAATGGTGATCTGGCTCTCCAAGCAGGTGGTGGATTTGGTGGGTTAGGTGGTTGGTTTGCATTTATGCCAGCCATGAGTCTAGGTGGAGAGTGAGGAGGTGAACCAACGGGAGTGTGAGAAGGGGAACTGTGAGGGTTTTCTGGGCCTTCTTGATTCAAAGGTAGCACAACTTCATGTAAGGTTGTCTCTACAAGTTCTTCCCAGTCTCCAACCAACACTGAGCCTTCCGCTTCAGGACGATCTTTCTTTTTATACTCTCTTTTGGGTAATTCATGGATGATTGGCAATCCTCCAATCTTCTTTACATATGCCTTGGTGTGTCTTCTCAGATCATTAACAATTTTGTTGCCAACAGAATATAGATGTTCTCTTTCTTCTGGAATTGGATTATGAAACCCACTGCTTTCAGAACTGTTACCGGTGGAATATTCTCGGAAAAACGGGTTTCCTCGGCCAGCCATGCACTGGCGTCCCTCCTTCTAGCACCAAAAATTGTTGATGCCCTGAAATTCGAAGGCGACAATAGTAAGGGATTCTCCCCAATCAATGTTCCCAAATAGCCCATTGACTGTTTGGTATAGGGAATCTGTCCGGTTTGCGGTTCGGCTACCAGAGGTCAAAGTAACAAAAACAAAGGCTTTACCGGTTACAGCGCGGTCCACCAAGTTTTTTTTTTTTTGTATTTTTTGACTTAAATTATGAAATTCAAGTGCCTAATTAACATGTAGGGTGATAAGATGCATGGAGCAGTCACAATGTGATGCGCAGGTTTTTACCTCTCGTCTTAAGGCCCACAAGCATCCAAATCACATACAACAAGAAAATAAACTAACTACCTAACTATCCCTAGGGAGCAGAATTATCATTTATTGGTGAGTAATACATTTTGCACATGCATTATGAAAAGTTACAGATAGCTGATACTTCTTTCAAAACACATGAACAATTACAGATATTTAAACAACCAGATAGCCAATCATTTTATGAACAACACTTATTACTCACAGTGGAAAACATCACAAAATATACTGAAGAACATTGCATAAGAACATAGGTTCAAGAAATCAAACATTCTCACAGTTAATGAAACACAGCTGAAAACGAAATAGTTCCCCTTCAACATTGTTCATTTAATCACATTGATACATTCCACATTTCGCTTTCTCCAGCAGGCAAAAATTGCAATTTATGATTGTAATACGAAGTAGTTCCTCTTACAAGCAAAAAATGGTTTACAAATTTTCGAGGGAAAAAGACCTCCCTAAGTTCTAACTTTACAATATTTAAACTATCACAGCAGGCCTTTTGGGCTCCCCCCCAAACATGTGGCTTTCCAGTTTCTCCGACGTTTAAGAACCTTCTTTTTTATCTTTTCTGCACATGCTCGTGATGGGAGGGGTAACTGATGGACCTTTCAGGTTTCCATCCCCATCGCTATTCATTTGTCTCTTCCTTCGTTTGTCCCTATTTAGGCCCGTCTTCCTTCGTGCGGTAGCATTTTGACTGATTTATGTAACCCACCTGCATTCAAATGACTAGAATCATTCATTGGAAATGCATTCAAATGATGTCAACAAAAATGGCTAAGCATTGAGAAGGTCATGCACTACGTTACTTCCACAAGGTAAACACCAACACCAATACCTTGAAAAGAAGCGGGGATTCATCGGCTACTCAGAGTAATAGCATCGAAAGCTGAAAGTCCCACTACAGCCGTAACGACGGAAAGGAACGAGGCAACGGACAAGTGACTGAAGGGCAGGAAAAACTCCTCGATCAAGAGCCGGCAAGGTTTGGACATCGGAAGCCAAATGGATTTCCTAGCTGCAATGGCGGAAGAGGAAAAACTACGAGCAAGCGGTGGGAGGAAAATCATTTGGATGTCAGATGGACTTTTACTTCGGAGACCAAATCACTTTGGGAGCCGCAACGGTGGAAGCGAAAAGGTTAGAGACAAGCGATGCGGGCGGAACGACTTAATCGGGGATCGAAAGACTTTGACATCGGAAGGGAAAAGGATTCCCTGGCCACAACGATGGAAGAAAATAGTATTCGGACACGCGACGGAAAGGTTAACACACATCGGCAGTCAAGGCTCTTTAAGCTTCATATGGTTAATCAGATTGGGGGCCGCAACGGCGGAAAAGAAACCAAACATCAGCCGCTGAATTAACACAGGATGATGCCCGTTTAACAGAAAACTTTAAGTACTTCTAAACTATAAAACCAGCAATGGTTGAAACCCGTTTGCTTCCAAAATAGAATACCTTCAAAGACAAAAACAAATTACCCCTGGCTAGGCATACCAAACTCGCATCCGCGACCAACCATACAATGATACACAGGCAATCTTTAAAACAGGATGGAAACCAATCTTCAAAAAATCATTCAACATAAAACACGACCAACGATTCAAGCATCTAGTGATGAAAACAACTTTAAATTATGAGGAGGGGCCCCAAAATTCAGAAATTTGGGGAGAAAAGTTGCAGCTGCAACATGAGTTTTCATAGAAGAGGTTCGAGGATGATTGAGAGAGGAAGAGGTCTTAGAGATTAATACTTCTAGTATGAAGGAAGAAAAAATAGATTCATATTCTTAGTTCATTTTGATTTCAATCCCCATGAATTTACTAATCTTTCTCAAAACGACCATTTTTTCTTGGGATTCCTTCCTAGAAAAACCCCTTTGTATCGACCTTAATTTGAAATGCAGCCTCACAAGAATAGTGGAGATTCCTTGAGACCCTTCTACTTCCAACAATGGGTGGAATTCCAAGCCTCCCTATCCTCCAAATAAAGGGACTGGTTTGGGACCCCATTTCCTAGATCCCTCAACACATCCATCCATTAATTATTCCTCTTTTAGTGTTAGACTCAAACCTCAGAAACCTATAGACATTCTTGAGAAATCTGAAGACCCTAGGAAACCATCTCATGAGCCACCCCCTATTTTAAAGACCAAAGAGAAAGAAGTAATGGGAAATATGAATATTGTTGTTGCTGGTGCTAGTAGAAGTGGTCATGGGAATGAATAATGTCCCATGTTGGAGCAGGGCCCTACAGCTATAGGAAAATCTACTATCGGAACAAGAAAGTCAAAGGAAGTAGTACCTGAAGAGGCCGAGAAGAGAGCTCAACCACTGCATTTGAGGTAGCAACGACGACAGGAGGGCTCATCTACCCTCATGAATGGAGAAGGAGGAACGGGCTGAGGTATTAAAGAAAAAGGATAGAAGGGGAGCAACTGAGGAAGCGGCGCCCATACCCACGATCAGCACCAGACATCGTGGAAGACTGCAGAAAGCTGTAGTGTGAACAGTAAGTGGCAGTTCAAAGTACATAAGGCACGAGAAAAATCTTGGCATGGAAGGCACATCAAGAGCAAGATTTTTCAGATAGGAGACCTAGTGCTCCTTTATGACAGTAAGTTTGTTAAGTTTCTAGGGAAATTCAAGACACATTGGTTGGGGCCATATCAGATTCAGCAAGTCACAGACGGAGGTGCTGTTCAGCTCAGTAAACTGAACGAGGAGCTTGTTCCTACCTTGATTAATGGCAATAGGCTTAAGCTTTATAATGATAGCCACTCCACCTCCTAGCCCTAAAGCAGAGAACTAGGCGGTGCAGATGTCCAGTGTAGTTGAAAGGAGGCATCGCACCCATAAGTAGTCTACACTAAAAAAAAAAAAAAAAAATGGTAGCAGGAAAGTTTATTTTGCATAAGTCATAGGACGCTTGCGGAGTTTTTTGAACGTTGCGGAGTTCATGCCAACTTTTTGGTCTAGGACGATGCGGTGTGACATCGCAGCAAGGCGATGCTCCCCATGCCACGAAGACAATTTTGAAAAGGGACAGAGGGCTAGTCACTTCGCCCTCTGACAAGCAATTAATCTAGATATGACAGGTATATGTTTCCCTAGATTTGGAAATAGTACAAGGATTGTCCTAGATTTGGTAAATCTTGGTCGAGACCGGCGCCTGCACACAATTTTCAAGGGAGATTTGATCAGTTTTTTATCACTTAATGAGGATCGGGGTGCCCGGTGTTGTCTTGTCCATGCAATAAATGTCGCCAATGGGTCTAGCTTAAGCGACCGTTGCTTCAGAGATTATCGCTTTCATTATAAATGCACAGATCATTCCAGCATGGTGGCGTCGAGTCTGTTATGATGACGCTGCCCAAGGTTGTGAAATTAGGTGCACCACAGGTCAGATAGACGCCAAGGATGAGGAGTCAAGCTCAGATAGTAGAAGATTCAAGCCCAGAGCAAAGAAAAATAAAGACGAGAAGATCATTGAAGATAAGAAAATAGAGAAGAAGAATGATGAGAAGAAATATACCGATAAGAAGAAAGATGAAAAGGAGAGTGAGGAAAAGGTGGAGAAAAAGAAAGAGAAGAAAAAGGTTGATGAAGTACCACCATATCCAGGGTATTTTCTTACTACAAAATACAGACAAAGGCTTGTTCTCGGAATGGAATTCATGGTTTGTATAGTTTTTGTATGAAAGGATCTAGACTGAATGAAATGTTTGAGAAGGTTGGAAGATACAGATTTATATTTTCTTTGTGATATGATTTCTAACCCAGATAAAGAGGAAAAGATATATGTGGAAGGATTCTCAAAAGCTCAAGATCCTTAAAGAAACTGCTGACCCACAAAGAGACCTATATGCCACTTTGGAGCATATCTTGTGTGAGGGAAGGAAAGAAAAGAGAGATCCATGAACTAAGTTTATAGAAGATGAAGAAGATGACATAGATGAACCATTTCCAACAGGAATCGCAGCGGTTGTGAGAAAAAGACATAGAATTCAATAATATGCTTCAACTGTAACAGGAACAAATCACAGAGCTAGTCGATGCGGTTGAGCAGAAGGTCAAGGAGTTCACTACAAGCAAAAGTGAAATTGATAGTGCAGAAGACCCCCTGATTAGTCAAGTTATGCTGGAAGCGGCACAGGACTGTGTCAAAGCTATGGAAAAAGATGTCGCAGGACTCAGAGAAAGATTCGCAAGGACTTCGCAGGAAGCCAAGAAGAAGCTACAGAAATAAAAACCATATGTTAGTGACTCAAGGACGAGCCACAAGTAAGTGTTAGGGGATTGTTGGAGTAGGGCCCCGTAGCTATAGGAAAAGCTGCTATCGGAACAAGAAAGTCAAAGGAAGTAGTACCTGAAGCGGCCAAGAAGAGAGCTCAACCACTGCATTTAAGGTAGCGGCGACGACAAGAGGGCTCAGCTACACTCATGAATGGAGAAGGAGCAATAGTCCGAGGTATTAAAGACAAAGGACAGAAGCGGAGCGACCGAGGAAGCGGCGCCCATACCGACGATCAGCGCCAGACATCATGGAAGACTGCAGAAAGTTGTAGTGTGACTAGTAAGCGGCAGTTCAAAGTATAGATAGGTCGACTATCACAGTTAGGGTTTTGGGTTACTGTTGGGATAGGCCCACAGTTTTGTATCATGGTGAGACCTTTGGGCCACCTATTTAAGCATGTGTTTTTTATTATGAAGGGTTATATAATCAGATAGTTAGATGGTTAGAAAGTTAGATGCTTAGATAATCAGTTAGAAAGTTAGACATTGAGAAAGAGTCGAGCTCTGGCTCTATTGTTCAGTCTGTAGTTATCTTAATGTAACCAGTAGATGACACCTTGAGCATGAATGTAACAATCCGTAGGGATTGAGAGAGAGAGAAAGAATATATTGTAAGAAGAAAGCATAATAGAACAGAAGAGATCTAAGAGAGAAGGGCTCCTGGCTAAGTGCATGGAGTTTCCCAGAAGATCTCAAGCTGCATAATAGGTTGCAGCGGAACTGTGTGTACTCTCTCCATATATAATTTAAACAAAAGTTCCTGTGGATGTAGCTTCCTCCCTGGAAGTGAACCACGTAAAATCTGTGTGTTGTGTGACTGTTTCATGTGATTGTGTTATCCTTACTTGGTATCTGTTATTCGTTACATGAACGTTGCTTATCAGTTGATGAATGTATGTATGCTATCCTTCAGTTGCAGTAACATAGAAAGTTAAATGTGAGTTGAATGCATTAAGTATTCTGTATGTGAGTTTATAAGTGCTTGATTCAGACATTAATAGTTATAGTGTTAAGTGACTTCTGTATATTTAGTTCAGAAAGGTTGAGCATGATTAATGTTAAGCGTGTTAGACTGTAGAGGATAAGTAAAGTCGTTTAACACCTTGATGAAGGTTAGCTAAGCTATTATACCCAGAGAGGAAGCCTCTGGACCTTGAGAGTTGTTAAGTATATTGAGTCTCACTGTAGGAAGTATTGCAATGTAGAAAAGCGATATCGCACTCTTTGGAGGAGCTGCAGTGTGGGATATCACAGGTTAAGAGTAGAGCGGAAGAGTAAGTTTACGCATCGTCCTAGAAGCTGCGATATGATAAGAGTCAGTCTGATAGAAGAGTCTGCTAGGAAGAGAGATACAGAGGTTGTAGAGAGACTCAACTGGTTAAGTAGAGTCAGGAGAACCCAGGATGCTATAGAACCTGGCTGAGGAAACTTGATTCTTCATCCAACCCATTTGAGATCACTTCGGGTGAGACTTCAGGTCATTCTGTAGTCTGTCACCGAAAGGGCCAGTGAGCAAGGGGTTTTTGTTGGTACAATAAAGTAAACCTGGGTCTACATATTAAGAAGAGTGAAACCAATATCCCACATCTTGGATAGAGCTTTGTTTTGAATATCTCCACCCATAAGTCTTGTATTTATGTGTTTTAAATCAATTGTGGTTTTTCTTTTTGAGCATGGAAGTGTGTAGTGATTCCTAGATAGTCCTAGAATTTTTGCATGCATCGAAGAACATAATAGCTACACTATGGATTTTTAGAAATGGTAATTATTTTTTCTTAAGGATATGAGAAAATTTTGAAAACATTTTAGTTTTACACCAATTTATTGTATATGGGTTTATGAACTAAGATGGGAACAACCATGTTACATTATTGTGATGCATTTAATATGTGTGGCATGTGAAACAAATGGTTATGCAAGAATTACTTGCTCTTATAATAGCATTGAATGATGATGAAGGCATGAATGTAATGTGGAAATGATAAGGATTGTATAGGGAGAATGAAACACACAAATAAGTATAACATAGATTACAATAAAATAGTAAAAACACAATTTCTATCAATGAATAAAATAGTAGAATATTGTAGAACATACACTGGTTATAATGGTGTTAGAATATCTCAGAAGAGAGAGAGAGAGAGAGAGAGAGAGAGAGAGAGAGAGAGAGAGAGAGAGAGAGAACCTACACTCATTTTCACAAGATAATACAAGAGACCGAAGAGATGACATTTTAATATAAATAAAGAACCCTAGAGGTCCAAAACTGTAAACCAAGGAGGAAAAATGGAAAAAAGAATTTTCTCTAAAAATAAATGCCAAAAGGTATTTTTAGGAATAACTTTTAAATCAATTTCTTGGAAGTGCAAATTTTTCATCCGAGCTCCGTTTGGTGCATAAAGAATCCTATTGGAAAGTTATGGATGAGAATCACTATTGATGACTAGCATATTATTGGCCCTCAGAAAATATAGGAATAATTCGATTAGAATGTTTCTCGGAAATGTGAAGATTTCGGTTGCATGACATAGGAAGTTGCGACAGAGGAAACCATGGGAAAAGAGAGCATCTGGGATGGAAGAGAAGTTGCAAAGAGAGTATCCATAAAAGTAGAGAATTTTCAAAGAGAGCAGCTGCAACAGAAGGAACCGTGACAGAAGAAGAAGTACAATGATTTAAAATGACGTCTTAATTGATCATGGGTAAGAATTCAGTTAGAATAACACATGCTTTGGTAATAAAACATCTTTGTATTTTTGGGCCGATGGTTCCTAATTTTAGTGTAATTGGATGTACAAGAGTAGGAATGGCATCCTATCGACTAACATAATAGATTTGGTTGATTATGACAAGTAAGAGGGAGAAACCAAGCTTTGTGCAGGTTGGTATTTGTCGGATCCTATCTTAGTAGAGTTGTAGAGTGTTATTTTTTCTTATATCTTATTATCTTAGTTAGGATATTTATCTGAAAAAATAACAATTATAATAATATGCATAATATAGAATATATACACGAGACAAATATTTTCACCAAGGAAACCCTAAAGGAGACAACCCCGCAAACTTCCTCAAAATAGTAATAATATGATCAAACCTAGTAATAAGAAGTCTCGAATAGCTATATATCTCTCCTTCTTGTCTCTCTCTCTCACACATGGGAACTTGAGTGAGTGTGAGGTGTGTATAAATGGGAGACGGTGCCTCCCTATTTTTAGTAATCAAGTGACTAACCTATTACATAAATGGGTTTGACCTCTTGCCCTAACAGGGTCGATTTATCCTAGAGAGACTCCAAATACACATTACATGATGTTACACTCGGGACTATTTGCCTGACTTACAATAGAGGTTGTACCTTAAGGTATATACATAATAAAGAAATATTGCATGGAGGAAAATACATCTTCTATGGTGGTACAACAACATACAATGATAATATACATTAGAATATCTTCCGAAGTTACAAATACATAAGCACTCCCTCTTAACTAGGAAAGTATTTTATCTCTTCCACGGTCATCAACACATCTAGTCAAGTCATCATCACAGATTCATCAACATGGAGTCATCATTATAGCTGCTTCCATCATCATCTTCTTATCAATCATTGAAAGGTACTATCTATCATTGAAATTTTACACAGGACCAACTATTTTTCATGTTGGGTGAATTGCTAGTCCTCATCCAGGTATTCATCACATTTGTGAGAAATCCATCGCATAGGAACAATACATGAACTTCTTTACATTGACATGTCAATAATCGATGTCTCCTACATTTATCTCATCATATTCGGATCATCTATTTTTTCCTACACAAAACAAAACAAAACAAAACATACATAGCACAAAGAGCACATTCCAGATGCATACCACCTACGTTCTATCATGATAGTAGTATGCTAGGATATTTCACATCATTAAGACAACCTGTAACATCTACTATGTAAGAATAACCTAGGATCACACTCAGTGCATTACGTATATCCACAGTCAACCTGTATTCGACGAGTAAAGGAGAACCTCCTAGGTGCACCGTAAGTGCTTTGTGAACTTATTGTAGCGTCCCCAACCCTTCAACCGACGAAGAGGACACTACTATATATCAAATAATATAGGGATATAGCCCCATGAACATGAACATACATATATGTAATGTTGAAGCATGATACTTAAAACATCAAACATATTACGAGGCATAATCATTCACATACATTATGGAAGAAAAACATATCAATCAATACTCATCCATATATAGATCAGCATTTAACATGTATATCATCATTCATCAATGGTACACATAATTGCAGACACAAGTTAGGAAAGAATACTTATCTTAATAAGAACTTGTTCCACAACCAGCTATGTCCCTGCAACGTTCCACCCAACCATAGGCCTGCTTGCTCCTCAATATTTCAGCAAAGCTGCCACCCTCAAGCTGGGCATGATTCCCCAAGGAATAAGGAACTAACAGTCTTACACATAGCCAAGGATAACAACACCACAAGGGTACACATTTCATCCAAGCCAACACAATTGGGTTTATCAGGCGAACAACAGATTAGCCAAGCCAACAAAGTTGGGTTTATCAGTCCATCCAGGAGTTGGGAAAGGCTAAATACTAAGCTACTGAGCTCATTAAAGAGATACCGACACCAACACCAGAACCATCTTGGCTTCTAGAACACCCATACATACCAAACACAAGGAAATCAGTCTCTTCTCTGCAACGCAGTCCCTCATACCCTAAAGTCCCTTCCAGTGCTATTCATGGGTTGTGGAGAAGAAAGCCAGCTCAATAGCTCTATCTATTTGGTTCTCAACCCACTAGGTTTATCAAGCACCTCAGGCCCTCATTCACCACTCCAATGCAGTCCGAGGACAAAACAATTGCTTGCAAGCAACCAAACAGCTATTCAAGCTTTTATAGGGGAAAAACACAATCAACCAAAACATATGAACTCTCAGCAATTCTTCAAGTGATACCACCACAAAAAGGGGAAAAAAAGATAAGTAAAACATGGGAAAACAACAGCCCACAAATGACTATAAACCCACAACATCCGATCGTTAATGCAATCGCTGGAGAAATTGCACAGGTAAAAAATGGGGAAAGAAAAACTCCCAACTATGCGTGATGGACAAAGATGCAACCCACAAAACTATTGATGCCATTATAGCCACGATTCAGTGATGGAAATAATAGAACCATTATGCAGTTTGACAATGGTATAAAAAGACACAAAACTCTATCTGAATAGAGGAAATAATTGATCCGTAGGCCAACAAATATGTAAGGTAGAGGAGAACCATCTTTCTACGTGAACGGGGAAGAAAAATCACAGACTAGAAATCAACATGAGAGATGGAAGGAGAACCCCCAACAATGGAATGTGGAACCTTTTAACTCCACTAAGCGTGAGGAAAACGAACAGACTCTCGATCCCCATAGTGGACAAACCATCTGCTATCCCAAGGCATGTCGTGGAGAGAGTGTGAGCTTGGTGGTCTTCTGCCAGCCAATCGCTGCCCCCAACTAATAATGGAATAACTAAGGTGGTGGTGAGAAAAAGAGAGTGGTGAAACATGGCTCTTCGCCCATGGCTCAATGTTCAACATTACCCTTCCTTATTCTTTAGAATCATGCCTCTTCTAAATTTAGTTGCAGTGAACATAGCTAGTTGGGTTATTTAATTAAAATGCACATTTACATGATGTCACAATTTAATATATGTCGTATGTCCCAATATACCATTGGTGACCATTCCAATCCAAAACATAACATAACTAAATCAATGGTGGGGCCTTTTCCCTTAGCTCCTCACCATGATTATTTACAACATATGTATCATGTATATTTAATGCAAACGGGGTTAAAATCGGGGTGTTACATTCCCCTCCCCGTTCAATAGCACTATCCTCAGTGCTTTTCAAAATTTGAATAAAATGCTACACGGGTACCTCCTCAGTGTTCCACAGGATTGAACAAAAATGGATGTGCCAACTGCATGGCATCCTCTAGCTCCCATGTAGCCTCTTCAGGTCTGTAATGATCCCATTGCACCTTTACCTGCCCTATGGCTCGATTCTGGAGCATTGTGACCTTCCTGTCGAGGATGCGCATTGGCTCGATTTGGAAATCTCCCTTGGATTCCACCTGAATCACATCCCAATTTATCACATGGTTAGGATCATGTACATATTTCTTAAGCAAAGAAACATGAAAAACATTATGAGCTCTAGTACTAGTAGGCAATGCAATTCTATATGCAACAGGCCCTATTCTTTCAAGCACTTCAAATGGCCCACAATATCTAGGTGACATATTGGCACAACTTCCAAGCTTCAAGGAACTTTTCCTTGCTTTCACTCTAAGGTAAACATGACCCCAACACTGAACTCTCTGTTCGTCCTATGCTTATCTGCATAGTTTTTCTGTCTGTCTTATGTTGCTTTCAGATTCTGCCTAATCTTTACAAACTCTTGGTCCATTTCCTTGAGCAGTTCTGGTCCAAGCACAACTCTATTCACTAGATTATCCCAAGTCATTGGTGTCCTACACCTTCTTCAATACAAATATTCATACAGACTCATCCCCAAGGATGCCTGCTATCCATTGTTGTAAGCAAACTCTACCAAGTGTAAGTAATCTTCCCACTTGGTTGGCTTTTCCATCACATACATGCGAAGCATATCTTAAGCACCTGATTAACTCTTTCTGTCTTCCCATCTATATGAGGATGGTATGCAGTGCTGAAGTTTAGCTTTGTACCCAAATCTGCAAACAATTCCTTCCCGAAATTGGAAGTGAACTTGACATCTCTGTCAGAAACTATTGTCTTCGGCAATCCATGTAATTTGAAAAGCTCCTTCATGAAGATATTTGCAATGTCATCAGTATTGTGCGTAGACTTCATTGGTATAAAATGTGCTGCCTTTGTTAACTTGTCTACCACAACCATAATGGAATCATGTTGTCTCCAAGTCATCAGCAATCCTATAATCAAATCCATGGAAATAACTTCCCATTTCCATTCTGAAACTGGCAAAGGCTACAACAAACCTACTGGATGTTGATGCTCAACCTTTACCTATTGACATTTCATGCACCTTGAAATGTATTCATCCATGTCCTTTTTCATACCTGGCCAAAAGTACTACTTTATAGCTATAGCAATTGTCTTTAGGTACCCTAGGTGACCAGAATATGGAGCTTGATGGATTTCATCCATAACAACTCTCCTCAAATCTGCTACATTCAGAATATAAATTCTACCTTTATAAGTAAGAAGTCCATATTCTTCCAATTTATATCCTTCATACTTCTTCTCAAGACTTTGCTGCTGCAATTTTTCTTTTACCTGCTCATACAATTCATCTCCGGCAACATGATTATCAATCTGCTGCCTCAAATCTGATTGGCAAATACTAAGAGATGCCACATGCATTTCCTGTACCTTCCTATTGAGTGTTTCAACTACCTTGTTTCCTTTTCCTTTTATGTTCTTTATTTCAAAATCAAACTCACATAAAAGTTCTAGCCATCTTGCTTTCCTAGCATTCATAGTAGGCTAATCAAACAAATACTTCAGTCCACAGTAATCTGTTTTGAGTTCAAATCTTCTACCCATCAAGTAATGTCTCCACATCTTGAGAGCATGTACTATGGCTGCAAGCTCTAGATCATGAGTGGCATAGTTCTTCTCATGCTCCTTCAGCTTTTTTGAGTCATAACATATCACGTGGTTGTCCTACATAAGGACTCCTCCAAGCCCTTGTCTGCATGCATCGGTACATACCACAAAATATTTCTCTGGGTCTGCAACCTTCAACACTAGTGCACTGGTGAGAAGATTCTTCAACAGTTGGAAGCTTTCTTCACACTTTGAAGTCCATTCAAACTTCATCCCCTTCCTTTGCAAAGAAGTGATGGCATGTGCAACCTTGGAAAATCCTTCAATGAATCTCCTATAGTATCCTGCAAGTCCCATAAAATATCTTATATCCGTCACATTTCTTGGAGTAGGCCAATTCATAATGGCTTCGATCTTCTCAGGGTCTACTGATATACCCTCTTCTGAGATAATGTGACCCAAGTACTGAATCCTATCCCTGTAGAAGCCACACTTGCTCAGTTTTGCATACAGCTGATGTTCTCTGAGCACTTGTAATGTCAGTCTCAAATTCTCTTCATGTTCTTCCTCATTCTTAGAATAAACAAGAATGTCATCAAGGAAAACAAGAACAAACTTGTCCAAATACTTCTTGAATACGCTATTCGTAAGGCACATAAATGTAGCTGGTGCATTTGTGAGACCAAATGGTACCACTACAAACTCATAATGTCCATGCCTTGTCCTGAAGGCTATCTTATGAACGTATTCATCCTTGATTCTCACCTAATGGTAACCAGACCTCAAGTCAATCTTGGAAAATACCTTTGTTCCTCTCATTTGATCAAAGAGGTCATCAATCCTAGGAAAAGGGTATTTATTCTTCACAGTAACCTTGTTCAATTGTGTGTAATCAATACATAACCTGAGTGTACCATCTTTCTTCTTCACAAATGGAACCGGTGCTCCCTAAGGAGATACACTCAGTTGGATATACTTCTTTTCCAACAACTCTTGCAGTTGCATCTTCAACTCTAGCATCTTTGGTGTACTCATCCTGTAGGGTGTCTTGGACACTGGTGCTACTCCTGACAGAAGTTCAATGGTGAAATCAATGTCCCTCTTTGGAGGAAGCCCTGAAATTTCATCAGGAAACACATCCTTGAATTCCTGTAACACATGATAGTCCTCCAACCTAGGAGTCTCATCTCCTGTTGGTTCCAGAATATGAGCTGCATACAACTGGAAACCTTTCCTACAGAACTTCTTCAATTGCATTGCTAAAACCTGTCTTACTGAAATTACCTTCAGAATACCTTTCACAACTACCGGGTTTCCTTCTTCATTCATGCATTAGAAAGTCTTGTTATAACAATCAAGCTTCACTCAGTGAGATTCTAACCAATCCATTATAATGAGAATATCATAGGAACCAAGCGGTAGAACATTTAGATCTACACAAGTGATCAATCCATTCATAACCAATGGACACTTCTCTACCAATTCACTGACCCTTCTCTTAGTCCCACTGGCCAGCTAAACTAACCAAGGTTTCCTATGCTTGTTCTTCTTAAAAGAACAAATCTCCACTACTCTAGGAGTAATGTAATTATGAGTAGAACTAGGGTCAATCAAAATAGAAACAGATTATTCAACAATATTACCTGCAACTTCAACCACAGTTGACTGGTGATCTACCCGGCGGTCCTCCAGTGCTGCATAAATTCTAGGGTCTGCTCTTGCTACTTGACCCACTCTTTCTTCTCCCTGAATGTTATAAGCTAGTATTGCACTTTCATTCTCAAGTGGACAATATCTTCACAAGTTAGGTTCTTGACATTTCCAACATTTGAGTGGACCTTTATTCTGATGCGGCTCTTTAGTCTTTCCACCAATCACTCCAATTAGATTACTCACAGCTTGGGATGGATGCTTCTACTGATTCCTGAATCTAGAAGGTTTGAAACCTTTCCTTCTTTGGTCAAAATTCTCATTCTTCTTGTCCTTCCATGCCTTATGGTAATCAGGTTTACCTTTTCTTTGTTCATAGCAATACTTATCCTTCCTTATTGCTTCTTCAAGGGTCCTAGGTTCATAAAACTCAATTCTATCTTTATAGGCTTGAGGCAATCTACTCAGAAACCACTGGATCTTCAATTTTTCATCTCTGATGTACCAGACATACCTCAACAATTCCAAAAACTTATTTGCATATTCATCCATGGTTTGTTGTCCCAATATCAGCTCATGGAACTCCTTAATATTATCATCATAATACCTGCCAGAGAGGTATTTATTCCTGAAATACTTCTTGAACTGTTTCCACTTTAGTCTCCTTTCACTGATCTTCTTAACTTGCTTGAAGTGTTCCCACCAAATGGATGCTCTTCCATTCAGATTGAATATGGAAACTCATGCCTTCATGTTTCTTGAATAATCCTACACTTGAAACTACTTCTTTATCCCAAGAAGCCAAGCTTCAGCTTCTTGTCCCTTCTTTATCTCACCATCAAATGTAGGAGGTTTAGCTTTCCTAAATTCATCTCAAGAGTGATCCCTATGGTGTCTCCTTATTTTATTTTTATGAGAAGATGAACTTATATCCCTGCTGGATTCTTTAGAGTTAGATGATCCACTGGAAGTCCTTCTTCTTCTCCTAGTGCTGCTCTTACAGCCTTCTGGTCTTGATGTACCCTGTCCAGAATCTATTTTTTCTGCAAGTCTATCAAACTCTGCAATATGGCAGCATTCAAATGATGCTGCTCTTCATAGGATTTAACCAAGCTTCTCATGGTGGCTACAACCTCGAATGATGTCCCCTAGAATCTCTTTCCATTAGACTCTATGTCATCATTTCCATTATGGACATTTTCTCCCATGGCATCTTCTGCTCGCTCGTAAGAATCCCGAGCATCATACCCATCATGGGTTCTCATGACTAAACCACCTCTTTCTTTACCACACTGTTCTTTCTATAGTACTACTCTTGGAATTTGTCTATAATTCTGCAATGTGTTAGTAACAAACTGATAGATGTATATCATTAATACAAAACCAAAACTACTTACCTTCCTCTTTTGGAAATTCATAAAACACAATTTTTCTTAAAACACAAAGTTTTTCTCTCTTTCTTTTCAGCCCTGTGACCACTGATAATCTGTTGAAAACCTATTGAAAGATAGTCTAAAACTACTTGAAAAATTACTGAGAAAATCCTTCGAAAAACCCAAATTTCCTTAGGCCTAATCGGACCATTTCTTAGCTATCTATCCAATTCTTCGGCGATCAAAACACCTAGTTCATCGAAGGTCTGTTCATTTATTTCTCTTCGACGTTTTGGTGGAAAACCAACAAAGCTTTTGATCTGCATCAGCGAGAAAATCGACTGTTCATCGGGTGCATAGTCCCTTGAGCAACCGCAATGGTGGAAAGTGATATTACAACGGTTTCCATAGACATCTATCGGTGAGTTGCTCATCTATCTCCTTCCGGCGTGTTGGGCCTGCAGTGGTCTATCATTCCGCAATGGTGGCCAATAATCCCATTATAATTTCTGTGGACAAAATATTTGTCGACGGTTGGGGCAGCATCCTACAGTGGCATCGAACACTTAGTCCTCTAGGCATCCGCAACGACAGTTTCCACAAGCCCTAACTCTTCCGCAGCATCAGCACTCCCGAGCACTTCATGCCACCGTAGTTATGTTACCAAAAATTGGAACCACTATTCACTAAACACCTTAGGATTGGCGAGTGGAGAGACTAATGCATCGATGGGATAGTTGTCTAAGCTTCCACAGTGGTGGGTCACCTTCATTGAATCTTTTTTGATCGGTGATCTGATCCTCTAACATTTCCTGATGGCTGCTATTCTCGTGCCTTAGAGAAAAATTTGTATTTTCTTCTTGCCTTGTCTTCTGAGGTGTCGGCTCTTCCATCTTCTATTCCTCGATGATTTCAACGACTATTCTCCTTTGATTGCCGATAATCCCGTTCCTTAGAAAACTTTCAAAAATTCTACGCCATCGGCAATCAGAGGCTCTACCTGTCGAATGCATAGCTGTCTAGCCCTCTGCAACGACGGGTGCTGGATCAACTAATTTCCACCAACATCCATCGGCGGTCCCATCAACTAACTTTCACCGATGATTTCAACACAACACTTAAACAAAATTTTGAAACTTTATTCTTCTATCGGCGGTCGGAACCAATAAGCGCTACGCATCGGCATTTTAGTCCACATGGCAGCCGCAATAGTGGACTGACAAATAGCTAAATTCTTCCATGGTGTCGATGATCCCAACAACTATTTTTTATCAACGGCATCGACGGTTCGAACAACTAATTTCTCCTGGGGTCTGCCGCCGCATCGGCGGTTCCGTTATCTAAATTTCGCCGACGATTTTATGACTTAGAAAAATTTTCAAAACTTTTCTCTTTTCACTTTCTTTTGCCACATCGGCTGTCGAAACGACTAGCAACTGCTGCATCGGATGGTTAGTTCCCTAGTGTCCCACAACGGTGGTGCTCAATTAGCTAAGAATTGGCGATCCATCTGTCTAAGTGTTCCAATGTGCCGACGAGTAAAACACTTAGAAAATTTTGTGAATTTTCTTGTCTTCATCCATTTTTCCTGGTTTCTGCTGGGAAGTAGGCAACCTTCCTCTATTAACTGTTTCACATGGCCCTCTGAGGCCCAAATGCTGCAACATAAGCTCTGTCACTGCATCTTCACGGCCCATTCAGGCCCATGCTGCAACCAGAGCTTTGATACCACACTGTAGCGTCCCCGACTCTCCGACCGATGAAGAGGATGCTACTATACATCAAATCATCTGAGGATCTAGCCCCATGAACATGAACATACATATATGTAATGGTGAAGCATGATACTTAAAACATCATACATATTATGAGGCATAATCATTCACATACACAATGGAATCAAAACATCTCAATCAATACTCATGCATATACAGATCAGCATTTAACATGTATATCATCATTCATCAACGGTAAACATAATTTCAAACACAAGTTAGGCAAGAATACTTATCTTAATAAGAACTTGTTCCACAACCAGATACATCACTGCAATGTCAACCCAACCATAGGCCCGCATGCTCCTCAATCTTTTAGCAACGCTGCCACCCCCGAGTCGGGCATGATTCCCCAAGGAATAAGGAACTAACAGGATTACACATAGCCAAGGATAACAACACCACAAGGGTAGACAGTTCAGCCAAGCCAACATAGTTGGGTTTATCAGGCGAACAACAGATCAGCCAAGCCAACAAAGTTGGGTTTATCAGGCCATCCAGGATGTGGGAAAGGTTAAATGCTAAGCTGGTGAGCTCATTAAAGAGCTACAGAAACCAACACCAGAACCATCCTAGTTTCTAGAACACCCATACACACCCAACACAAGGAAATCAGTCCCTTCTCTCCAACGTAGTCCCTCAGACCCTGATCTCCCTTCTAGTGATATTTAGGGGTTTTGTAGAAGAAAGCCAACTCAGTAGCTTTGTCTGTGTGGTTCTCAACCCACCAGATTTATCCAGCACCTCAAGCCCTCATTCACCACTCTAATGCAGTTCAAGGACAAAACCACTGCATGCAAGTAGCCAAACAGCTATTCAAGCTTTTACAGGGGAAAAACACAATCGACCAGAACATAGGAACTCTCAGCAATTCTTCAAGTGATACCACCACAAAAAGGGAAAACATAGCCAAGTAAAACGTGGGCAAACAGCAGCCCACAAATGACTATGAACCCACAGCATCCGATCCTTAATGCAACCGTTGGAGAAATTGCACAGGCAGAAAATGGCAAAAGAACAACTCCCAAATATGCATGATGGACAAAGACGCAACCCATAGAACTATTGATGCTATTACAGCCACGATTCAGCAATGTAAATAACAAAACCATTATGCAGTCTGAAAATGGTGAAAAAAGACACAAAAATCTAAGTGAACAGAGGAAAGAATTGATCCACAAGCCAACAAATCTGTGAAGTAGAGGAGAACCATATTTCTTCATGAATGGGGAAGAAAACTCACAGACTAGCAATCGGCACGAGAGAGGGAAGGAGAACCCCCGATAATGGAATGTGGAACCTTGTAACTCCGCCCAGTGTGAGGGAAACAAACAGACTCTCAATCCCCATAGTGGACAGACCATTTACTACCCCAAGGCACGTTGTGGAGAGAGTGTGAGTGTGGTGGTCTTCTGCTAGCCAATCGTTGCCCCCAACTAACAATGGAATAATTAAGGTGGTGGTGAGGAAAAGAGAGTGGTGACACATGGCTCTTCCCCCATGGCTCAATGTTCAACATTCCCCTTCCTTATCCTTTGGAATCATTCCCCTTCTCAATTTAGTTGCAGTGAACATAGCTGGTTGGGTTATTTAATTAAAATGCACATTTACATGATGTCACAATTTAATATATGTCGTATGTCCCAATATAGCATCGGTGACCATTCCAATATGAAACATAACATAACTAAATCAATGGTGGGGCTTGTGCCCTTAGCTCCTCACCATGATTATTTACAACATATTTATCATGTATATTTAATGCAAATGGGGTTAAAACCGGTGTGTTACACTTATCATCTCCAACATGAGAACACACATATATAGGTATATATGTAAGGGTTGATTATGACCGAACAACCTGCTTATACACTAGGGATTTTATGTTCCACTTCAACCTCAAGGAATTATTACATCTGAACAACCTACGTCTAGGACCATTTCAGACAACATTCAGGGTGTATTACATCCGAGTAACATGCGTACTGTAGTGAGTATTTATCCTTACTGTAGGAGCAGGAATGGATCCCTTGTGCCTATAGGGCCAAGGGTAGGTTCCTACTGTTGGAAAACAAGAAAAATGAAATGGAAATGCAAGTAAACAAAATTGTAAACTAAACTAAGCTAATCTAGTGATAGAAAACCAGAACTAAACTAAATCATAAGCAAGAGCAGAGAGAAGAAGTGGAAGCTTTGTGAACCCCCTTGCAGAAAACGGGTTAGGGTTCCACCTCCTTAAACCCTGCAAAACAAACCCAAGCTACAATGGAGAAACTTGCAAACAATGTTAAATAAAACCTGCAAGAAACAATGGTTAGAAATCAAAACAATCTAAATAGCTAAGAAGCAAACACAAAAACACAAATATACCTTCTCTTAGTCGGTAATGGGCCACCATGCCCTAGCTCCTGGAAGCCTCTCTCTCTTGGTTGGGGGAGCAATGGCTCAAATGGTAATGGATGTGGAGGAGAAGGAATGTGGGTGGTTTGAGAGGCAAAGGTCTCAAAGCATCCATGGGAAACATAATAATAGGCAAGGAATAAGTGTCTTGAGAGTGACCCCCCACCCTCCTTTTATAGATTTTCCAAGGGGTTTTAGGTTTTTAAGCCCTTGGTCAGGGTTTTAGCCCCTTTTTTGGGATTTTAGCCCCTTCCTCCATAACTTTAGCCCCTTTTAGGGTTTTAGCCCCCTTTTTAGGGCTCTAGCTCCTAGGGGGATATTTTGGGCTCCTTTTTGGGTTTTTTAGCCCTTTTTCTTCATCCTTAGGCTATTTTGGAGGTGTGGGGGTCTAATGGAAGGTCTAATGGAGTGATATGAGTGTTGTAAGATGGTGTCCTTGGGTGGTGTAGGCCATTGAGAGCTATGTGGGGGATTTTGGGGTTAACAGATTGCCCCCTGATGTGTGAGGGCAGGAGCTCAATGTATGGTCGACGGACATCATAGGATTTGCTGTGTAGAGGTGGTGCTTCCGGGACTAGGGCATGGTGGCTTTTGGTTTTTGTATTAATTTGGTTCCCATCAATGGGTGAGATACAATAAATGTGTGACATGTATATGGACGAGGCAGGAATTCCCATGCTCATGACAATCTCAAAAGAATAATTTGATCTACGCTCTAAAATACAAGAGCCGATCATATACAACTGATGTTACAATGATGGTTGCCTCTATGTGAGGCTGAATACAATATTTATCTGGTGCATTGGAACCATGGCATTCTCATGGAATGCTACACCTTTATGACTAATGGTCTACTGGATCTGGTACATAGCTGTGTGGAATCGCTGATTGAGAGTCAGAGTCTCTGCGGTACAAGTATGTTGTATCAATCATAAAGATATATCAAAGCACTACTGGGGCTTCTGAACACTATCTCCAATGCAACCCAGAAATCACAAGGGACATGATCTATTTAGGTCCCTCAAGTGGACTCACCAATGTGCTGGAGTTAGGTGACATCCGGGGTCTTCGACCAAGTACTATGTGGAACAAACCCTGTACGAATCTCAATGGTGCGATGATGGAGTTGAAGTTGAGAACGTGAGAAACAACCATCCCAACAGGCACTAAGGACTCCTATCAAGTGGTCCAAGGAACTCATCAATGATGTTAATGAAACCAAGGTACATGTACCTTTGGGTCTATCCTCTGGAATATGTGTGCTAGTGTCGATATAAGGAGACTTGCCCTTAGTCAAGGCAATGATGTTTCCTTGACCAGGAGCGCGAGGGAGAAAACCGAAAGCTGTGAAGCAATCTGTAGACTAATTCACTGAATTTGGGGGGGAGGGGAGGGAAGGGAAAGAACTGAACAGGGGCAGGGGGGGAGTGGGATACTCAAACTTCCTTTATTCAGAGTATGCGGCAGGGTGGACCAGGTAGCAAATGAAACTGACTCAAGGGAATGGGATCATAGCTATAATACCAGGAATGTCATTGCAGATGAGAAATACTTGGAGGAGGTGGCACTTTTAATACTGGTGGGATCCAAGGAAGACACATTGCAGAGTACTCTGAACAAAGGAAACCCAATGTGGGGATGCTGCCAAACTGTTTCTGTGGGCTGGTGTCTAGGGACACCATTGTGGTACGATCTCGTGTATTTTTGGCGAGCCCGAGAAGGTAAATGCTTGATGGTGCTTTCAATTTTAGAGAGTCTAAAAGCACGAAGAAGACTCCAGTGGGGGATCTTTTTCATTGGCAGACTCCTGTGCCCGAAAAAGGATAAAAGTATATATAGGAGATCTCACCCATCTTGGAGGGGATGAGAGACTTCTTTACCATTGGTAGTCCAATCAGGCCAGAAAAGGTTAAACCTATACTGGTTGGACGGTCATTTAAATACTTTTACGAGAATGAAAAAAACCAAGTTTGCTCAGCAATCTTTTCTTGTTGAGACAGTTGGAAAAGAGCTTAACGACAACTGGTGGTGAGATTTTTCGTAAAGTGTGGCCCCTCTACCCAAGAAAGCATAAAAGTATGCAAAGGGAACGGTCTTGTCTTGGGTGTGCCAAGGAGGTCCTTTTCATGACATGGTCTACATGGTCCGCAAAAGGAGATAAATGAGACGATGTAGATGCCATTTCCTATACTTTAGCGAGCAGGAAAGGAAGCAACTGTGCTCAACAATCTTTTCATTGTTTTAAGGAGTCAGAAAAGAGCTTAAATGAAACTCCAATGTGGTCAACCGCTGGTGGCACATGTGGTGCCCCATGTCGGGACGGTGGACAGAGGTCCAAAGGTCATCCATGTAGTATGGACGGAGCAAAACGCTCTCAAACATACCAATACATGCGTGGGATAGATCGCGGTAGAGGCTTGCGAGTCGGTGCAGCAGAGGCACGCAAACCAAGGTGTCTCTTGGACAGAGGTCAAGAGAGCATGTGTGTGTGTTCCGGTGAATGGACTTGACTACATGTGATGTGAGTGCAAGTTTGGGGGCACTTATATGCCAAATACATGCAAGAAAAAGAAATCATTTTGTGGACAGTGGTCCAGAGGTCCGCGTAAGGTGTGGTGAAAAGAAAAGACAACTATGTGTTAAAAATAGAAAACAAAAACTAAAAATTACATTCCTTAATGGGCGGTGGCCCGACAACCCGCATGAGTAGTGGTTGGGAAGTGTGATACAAGCAGGTCCGTGGACACTTGCATCGTCATGTCATGGCTCGTAAATCGAGGTGACTTATGGGAAATGGTGCCGAAATTGATTTATTAAAAATGAGACAATGGCCTCATAAAGATATAGAAATTTGGGCCCAGAGGTGTGAGGGGTGTCTTGAACAGGTTCCGGGTGACTTTGAATTAGCAGCTGATGGTGCTGCCCCTAGTGCGTTGGTGCACTTAGGAGTTTTTGTGTCACTATGTATATCCTATTGAGAAAGCATATGTGGCTTCTTCTTTTGTATTGGACATGTTTTGGATATGCGACTTATGGATTTATATCTATATATATTTTTGACGCACGTGGATGCGCTTTTGTGGTTTCATTATGTGAGCCTTTTTATTATGCCGTGGAATGAAAATGTCTATGTGATGTATTATTACACTGTGTGTGTATTTCTAGACATGATTATGCATTATGTTATGGTTGTATGTTTCCTATATACTGTTATGGATGTGCCAATTTAGAATATCGTTAGCCATTTGATCTGCGACACTGTTGAGGTTCCTAGGAACATGTGTGAATGTGATGGATTCAAATGTTCTGACCATGTGTTTAGTGAGCAGGTACTTTCTAAAGAGGTAGGGATCGCAAACTCGGTAGTGGTGTTTCAGTTGAGAAACAAGCAGCTCGGAGTCTAAGAAGACATCGAGATGATGAATTCCTAATTGTAGAACTGTGGCCAAGAGGCTATTGACACTATCATACTCCTCCTGGTTGTTGGTTGCAGTGCCCACGTATATTCCATTGATGTGGATCAACTCATGCAATGGGGAGTAGATTACCCATGCAGCTGAGGTGAGTTTTGGGTACCATATGCTTGGTCCATCTACAAATCCCATATACCAATCTGAGGCATGCTCCATCTGAAGCAATGAGAGGAAACGATACATAAGACTCAATTGGGAAAAATGGGTAAAACAAAAAATGGAAAGACTATAATACAATTTAGAATGCTGTCACTCAAAGGGGTGACGTTAGGGGGAAATTCATTTGGACTTTCCCAGGATCAGTGGTCATTCCTTTGTGTGACACGATGAATCTTTGGAGATGGCCCATGGGGACACAAAAAACACACTTGGATGGGTTCAAGCGGATCCTTCACTGGCGACATCACATGAGGACTTGTTGCAAGTCATCTATGTGTTGTGTGTGTTTTTGCTACCACGCAGTGAGGTTGTCGAAACAAACTGACATGATGTGCACAAGATCATGGAAGTAGTGCATCATGGCATGCTGTAAGGTGGCTCCAGCATTTTTGAGGCCAAAGGGCATGACTCGGTAGGTGAGTGTGCCCCGTGAGGCTATGAATGCCATTTTGTAATGGTATTCTTTCCCAATTTGGATTTGGTTGTATCTGGAAAAACCATCCATGAAGGAGAAGGCCTCATGTCCGGCGCATGCATCAATGATCTGTTCAATGAACGGGATGGGGAAGTTGTCTTTGGGACATGCCCCATTAAGGTCGTGGAAGTCTGTGCAAATGCAAATGCTACCCTATTTTTTATTCATGGGAACAGGATTAGAAACCCAAGTTGTGTATGCAATGGGATAAATGAAGCTGGCTGTGCGCAGCTTCTCTATCTCGGCTTTCACCACAGCCACTCTGGATGGATGGATGGGCCGTTGCTTCTAGCGGATGGGTGCCACATCAGGCCATGTGTCGATGTGGTGTTCCATGATGGATGGATCTAAGTTTGGCATTTCAGTGTATGACCAGGCGAAGATGTTGTGGAATTCTTGGAAGAGAGTGGTGTAGGAATCGACCTCTTCCAGAGAGCAAGATGCCCCCAGCATTATTTCTTCCGACTAGACTAGGGTCTTTTCCTCTTGGAAAACCTATCTCATTTCCCATGTGAGATATCATGCATATGCATCTTCTATTCTCTCACTATTTCTAGCATAGAAACATATCACGACTGATTACATCCAAAGATAACCTGCAAGATTCTAAAGGAATTATTACATCCAAGGAAAACCTACAGGAGTGATGACGTCTTATAAACCTACGATCTTCGCTGGGATTTTACGCTTAGACAACTCGTCTCTCCAGTTATGCTAGAAGTCATCACTCCCCCTTTTGAGGTTTCTCATTGTGGATCCCACCAAGTCTTTCTCTTAAGTACTTGAACTTCACTATGGCTAGAGGCTTGGTTAACACATCAACTATGTTCTCATCCTTTTCCAAGTACTACAACTTTACTGCTTCTTTCTACACCATCTAACCTGATATAGTGGATTTGATCTCTATGTGCTCTGAATTTTCATGAAACACAGGGTTCTCTGATAGCTTCACACAACTTTGATTGTCATAGAAGATACAAGTCACATCTAAATGGAGATCAAACAAATCAGACAATAGCTTCCACATCCACACAACCTCACAACTAGCCAAGCAAGTGGCAACATAATTTTCCTCAACTATACTCAACACCATGCATGATTACTTCTTGCTAAACCAGGAGATCATACCAAATCCAAAACTAAAGCAGCAACCTGAAGTTCTCTTCCTATCAGTGGTGCTACCTTCTCAATTCGAATCAACATAACTGTTGTAGAGGAAATTTTCCTATGGCTAGGGTTTAAGAGGCCATCAACATACTGGGGTTTAAAGAGAGATGCATATAGTTATACAAGTATATATAAACACGTTTCAAATATTAGAATGGTTCGTACCTTGAAAATGCAAGGTTGATCCAAGCATCCCTTCAATCCTCCTCTTTCTCCTCTTGCTCCAAGATACTTGCAAAAAAAATTATACCTTTCTCAAACCAATATGACTAAATTCAAAACAATGATAATCAAGGCAATATAAAAACCTAATTTGATTATCATAAACATGTGATCACAAACATAAGTATAACATACATTAGACAGTGATTTGGGAAGAAGAAGGACATCACATCTTTATAAAACATGGAAGAAGTACAACTATACCTTCTCGAATTCAAGCACCTCATGAAACCTTGATCTGGTTCTGTTGCTTCTCTTCTCGAGGGAACTTAGGCTCCAAGCTCTGCAACACAAGGAGATGATCTCTAGGGAAAAGGTGGGGGGAATGAGAGTCCCAATTCCTCCAGCATAACAATGCAGTGATTCAAGTACCTTCTCATGGACCTCTCTACCTCTATTTATATGTTTACAAAGACATAGGGTCATAGACAAAGTAGTTACAATGGAAGGAGTCAGTTGCATAACCACCCAAACTACCCAAAATTCGAGAAACATCCATTTTTGACATGTATAGGATGCATTCGTAGGATGCAATGAAAATAGTCGTGAATGCAAAGAAATATTTATGGCATGTAGTGACAACAGTCATGAATACAAAGGGATTCATGGGTTGACTTTCATAAAAGTATTGAATACAATAGTAATTCAGGGTATTCACGGGTAGCATGAAGGGAAAGTCATGAATACAAAGGTGAAACTTGCGGGTACCATGTAGGACAAGTCACGAATATGTCAAATATTCTTCTGTTTAGGTACTTATGGGATTTTTCATACTTTGGAGTCTTCTGGAAAGTTTTTTATAACTCATATACCTTTCCAATAGTGGAGAGAAAAGGTCAAATGGAGTTACAAAACTATGGATACAGTTCCTCCAAGTTAGCTATTTTTTCAGTGACTTTTTTGAAGTGTCATCATGGAAGTGTCGACATGCGATGAAATCATGGGAAAGTGGTCACATGCAGAGAATGGTTCATTTTAGGCTATAACATATGCCCCCTAATGTATGAGGTTAGAGAGGAAAATCATAATTGAAATACATTATAAAAGGAAACAATTGAGTCATGGAGAGAGTAGAGAATCCAAGATCGAAAGGCTCGAACAAAGGTATCTAAAAGAGAGATAAATGTTAGAAAAAAATGATCTGTGGGGCATATAAGTCCATATAAAAATCATCACCATAAATATAAAGGTGGATCCAACATATGTATAACTTATGTAACTATCATGGTCACTCAGTATGCAAAAGAACACCATATCAAATATAAAGGAGTCATGGCCACAAGTGAACAAGGTGGATCCATGCTCAATAATTTATCATAGAAAGAAGAATACAAGGTGGATCTATGGCTCATCTAATGTCATATGAAGTGTGACAAGGTCTTGTACAACTCAAGAAATAACAAAATATGGCATTGCTACTATCAACCCAAGGTCTTCAATCCAAACTTCCCAAAGGTACGAATCCTAACCATGAGAATAAAGGAGCTGAAGTCAAACATGGAGGAAACCGTTTGATTACCAGCCATTGATGAGTACTATTAACAAACATGAGGGAAACCACCATTAATGAAAATGGTCCCCAAGGTACCTAGTGCATTCTAACAAGTGTCAATACAAGGAATTGAAGTTGAACACTTGAAGAATCCATCAAGTAGGAGACATTAAGGTATTCTTGCTACCCAATAGTGAGGGAAATTTCCATTGATGATTGCAATCCCCAAGCTATTGTCATGAAATATAAATCTCATTCCCAGATAAATAGGTGTTGACATTGATAGGAAGAGATCTATTGGAAGGAAGGAATTAAGTAATCCTTCATCATCCCATGGGAGGTATGTCAAAGACTGATTGATATGGAACTACAACAAAGTTTTGGAGTGTTTGTGTCAGAAATTGTTACTAAGGCTAGGGTAACAAGCCAACACAATCTCAAGAGAAAAAGCTCAATTCAAACTAGGGTTTAGGGTTTTTGTTTATGTATTTTTGGTTGTAAGCTTCAAGATCATGCAGGGAATACATTCAGAGTAAAAGAAACAACTAAATCATAGACATAAACTGATAAATATGCCCAAACATATCACAAAAATCCAACAAAGATACTATGCTGTCGTTCATACATTAAAAGATAAGCATTACCAGAAAAAGACATTAACTAGCAATGAAATTACCATTTAAGAAGCAAAACATGCTCAATAACAAAGCCAACATAGAAAAACTGAAGGGGAAAGAGTCATATATCACATTTTTTCATCAGTAAATGCATATGAGAGTTACAGTACCAGTTCTCTGAACAAGTCTGATAGTACAAGCAGCTAGCAGACCTCCTGATGCTCCCAAAATCCAGAACCCCTAAAGTCCTTTTTCCACCTCTCTAAATAGTTACAAAGAATTATTTCCATCTCCCCTTCATTAGGTCGAAATTGAAACTACCCAGCAGTTACATTAACTAACTAACTCAACTAATTTACTAAAAATAGCAAATCGGATTCCTGGCAAATATGGCGAATTTCTGGAAAATAGGTGTCAAAGAAGATTCCATATCTCTTAATTGGTGACACCTGTGTAAAAACTGAGAGATTTTTTTGTAGATGTGTCCGTGATGGACAAAAACCTCTCTTGGGTTTTCAAAATTCATCTCCAATCGATCAGAATATTCCCCGTAAAATGAACACTAAAACAGGAAAATATTGAATATTTAAACTCGCTGAAAAATAGGCTGAAACGATTTAATTTAATATTTCAAACCTTGATAGATGTTGCAAAACTGAGAGAATTTTTTGTATATGGGTATCTTAATAACAAAAACCTCCTTTGGTTTTCAAAAATTCCTCTCCATTAGCTCGTGGTAGGCGTTTGACTTCAATCACTCAAAACAGGAAACATAGAGCAGAATTATGTTTCTTGTTATATTTTGTTATGGGTCCACCTTGTAAAGAAGTTATCTTCTGAATTCTGTGCCAAATATCCTGTTGAAAAGCATTTTTCTCTTTACATTGTATGCACTAAACATTGGAAATGCTGTGGTGCATTGCCTTTCTTCGCTAGTTGCTGATCTTCACATGGCTGTATAATGCCAAAATGTGGTGCTTGAACTCTCTTGGAACCATCTGCCATTCTCTTTATGGAAAAATGCAAAGTTTCTCGTTGGAAGGAACATTCCACCTTGCTTTGAATTGTATTTACTAAACTCTCATCACAGTATGCAGCATGTATTGCTTGCAGAGAAGGTCATTGCAGCAACATTTTCTCAGGATTAAGGTTACTGCAAGCCTTTATATTTAGATCCACAAGCTCTGGGAAATCCAGATACAAGGCATGGATACCAGAGCAACCCTAAAGGCTGAGAGTTTTTTTAGTCTCAAATGTTTGATGACCAGGTCATTAGATACCACATGTCCCTTAGAATGGAGATTTTACCTCTGTAAATACTGCTGAGCCCCAAATTCCTCCTGTCCTTCGACATGGTTTATATCTTCATTTCCATTAGTGTAAATTTTATCACCTATGCTCATTCCACAATCTAAAAGTTTGCAGGAATGGACACTGCGTAGCCACCATACGAAGCCCAGCTACAGATATGTTAGGACAGAAAGCTATAAGAAGCTTAGAGAGGATTCCAGAAATTGTATTGCATATAATACCAAGTCCCCTGTTGGAAATGCTTGATTCTTGATTCAAGTCTAGCAATTGTAGAGATAAAATAGTTCAATCCATCCCCTGCATGTATCCTTACCCCTCTCGACATCCATGGTTCCAAATAAATGCATTGCGTGTGTTGGAGGTCCTTTGTGATTTCCGTTTACAGCTATTGCAATAAGATCCCAACTTGCCCAAACAAGAGAAAGCCTGTCTGGTACACATGGATGCAAACTGGTGACAAAATCTAATGCGTCTTGCAGGGTCACATCTTGAATCCATTGTAAATAAACAATCACACAAGCAGGTGAGCGATCAAGTATAGGGCAATTGACCACCACAAAATTATTTTGATGAAACACAGTGTTGATAGCTTGAGAATCAATGCCCCAATTTTCCTGCTCACTTTCACATTGCAAATTCAGTACAGCTGTTATGCTGGTATTATTTGACAAGGCATGCACATCAGCCTCTGTTTGTATGCAAAACCCAACATATATATGCTCTGTAACCTTGGTGTATCGCATGCCAAGAGAATGACTATAACACAGTTCCCCTTCAGCTCGAGTAAGTGCATTCATATATTCATCAACAGGAAAACTCCCATAGCTCCATTCCACTCCTTCCATGAACTCTTCCTCGGTAAATAAAGCAACAATTTCATCTGATGGTTGAACAAGCATCACTCTGCTCGATGAATTCATGTGTATTTGTGAACCAAATTATCCATTGTTAATGAAACTTGAAAGAGATTTCCATCCTTTGGGCCTGAGGAACTTTGAAGAGTACAAGCGAAATCCAGTGTTTCCATGTTCCCCATCTCTTGTCTAGAGACCTGATGCCAGCGTGTTTTTATCCCATGTAACAATTGGGACTTTACCATGGTTATATGTTGTTTCTGGATATTTTATTTAGAGGAAATCGTTGAATTAGAAAAGGAAATACATGTCTCTCCAAAACCAAATTCACTGATCCACTTTTTCCTTAATTACTTCCATTGTGAGATTTAAATTCTCAACGTCCATCATTCCATGACCAGACAAGGTACTTATCTTCTAATTCACCGGCACTGTATTTCAATTCTTGGTTCAGCGGTATCTCTGGGCAGAGTTATACATGCGACTTCCAGAATATGATTCCCTCGTATCATATGCCTGATTTCTATTGTAAGAATGTGGAGGATTACCATAATACTGCATTTCATCCCTACGTGAATCATAGCCTCCATGGTAAACCTGATGACCTTCACCAAGACCGGTACCATAGCCACGATGATCATCGTGACCAAGCATCGGGCCACCAGCAGTTTCATGATATTGTTTTGAAAGAACCGGTTGTTGATGCTGGACCACTCGTGAAAGCAACTCATGGCGGAAAAAACTCCTCTCGGATCTTGGCCTGTTGAGCTCTCAAAGCTACAATCTTGAGCACATCTCCGACCATAATCATTCTGGAATTTTCTGTATTACCCTTGGATGTACAAGCATCCTTCAACGTCCCATTTGACTGTAGACAGCAAAATCATGAAGCCCTAATTTCCCGTGACTTCATATAACTTCACCCTGTTTCCCAGCGGGCATATCCTGTTTTGTAGTGATTATAGTTACTCCACTAAGTCTGTCACCTTAGAATGTGCATGCAAATGACAACACACCTCTCACATTTACCTCAAACCACGCTGCTACCTGGCATGCTGAGCTGTGTTCAGTTAATGATGACCAACGATCTCTTCTCAACACGAATCAGGCCAGCCTGCATGATAATTACTAACATAACATGTAGCAACACCCTTCAATCATGAAATTAGTCACCTATGAATTTAACCCGTGCCAAAATTTGGCTTGAAAATCAGAAAAATTGAGGGACGCGATATTCTTGTAGCGCGCCCTTTGTAAATTTTTTGTCCAGCGCTACAAGAATATCTCCAATGCTAAATTTTCGCTATTTTTCAACTTTTTGCTAATTTGTCGAAGGTTTAAAAACTGCTAAGGTGAAAATCAATTCTAGGTGATCTTCAAATAAACATTAATGAATCAAATATTTGATATAATGACCTTTCTTTACCCCTTTAAAACACAAAGGACCAAAAATTAAAACAAATCCATAAAAAGCAAGCTCAAGAACCATGTAATCAACCAAAAAGTCCCTAAAGGAAACTAAAAATGAGATTTAAAACAAAACCTTACTTGAAATAAAATGAAAAACAAACCAAAAATGGAGAAGTCAAACCAAAATTAAAGAAACAAAATTCAGACCTAACATGGAGCAAAGACCGTCAAAGTCTAGATGTAATGAACTGATACTAGGGAATGGCCAACACAAAAGGTCAAGACAAATACATAATGGATGAAAAAGGTTTATCCTTGAACAACGAGCATGACACAAAAGTGACTTAGGAATATTTTGACACAAAGAGACCAACCATGCAACTCTGCAATGTAGGATACATTGACATTATTCCCCATATAATTGGAAAAGAAACCAACTAGAGGAGTAAGAAACTCTGAATCGGGATAAGGTCAATAACTTGGACCAAAACGTTGATAGACTCAAAACTAGTTCTTTGTTCAAGGAAACAAGATTTGCTAACACGATGTTAAATACATGTGAGTGAGTCCAAGAAAGAAAAATTGAGACATTCTTCATTTTTGACAAGCTCGAAGAAGAAACAAAAGAATGCTTGATAAAGAACTAATTCGTGGATTTTACGAGCCCGAATTAGTGGATGCTAGGTGGTGTTTTCATAGTTTTGAGTGCCTGAAAACTCCAAAGAAGACTCAAGGGGCATTCTTTTTCATAAATTTAGTCTCCTAAGTCCAAAAATGTGTAAAACAATATAGAGGATAACTCTCTTAGTCCAGGCGAACTAAGTTATTCCTTTTTCATAGTTAGTCAGATAGGTTTGAAAAAGGGGTAAACTATCAACAAACCAATGCACCTTCATAAGTGAGCAAAATTCTCTAGTTTCAACGAGTGTGGAGGAAAGCAAGACAACTCAGAAAGTTCCATTTATTTATGAGAATGGTACATACAATAGTAAGCTCGATGCTTTGTACTTAGGGTTTGCGATCATGAAAAAGACATAAAGAATGCCCAGAATCTTTTTCATATTTAGGTCCACAACGAGAACAAGAGAAAACTAAGCTCGAAAAGGGTCTATATATGTAAGTTTATTCCTCCAAGTCTGGAAAATAGATAAATGTATGCCCAAAGATACTCTTCTCAATTCCGAAGAAAAGAGAGTGTTTCTTTCTCGTAAATAATCTACATGGTCCAAAAAGGAGACAAACCTACCACCAATGTAGATGATCTTTCAATTTACCTTAATGAGTCTTAAAGAACACGTTTACTCATCAATCTAGTCAATTTTAAGGAGTCATACCAGGGCTTAAAGATAACTCCATATCTTTCTCGTGAAGTTTTAATGAGTCCAAAAAGGTCAACGCGTGGCCTCCTTACTATTTTTATCGAGCTCCAAGGAGAGAAGAAAGAATGCTCTAAATGCGAGGAGATGAGTGCCAGAGACAGGAGAAACTAGTTCCAAGAACAAGTAAGAGAAATAAGCATAATTCAAGGAACATGATCAATATAAAGACACTTGAGGAACGTCTCCTCAAGGGAAATGCTGTCAAGTTGCAACAACAAAATGGTACAAGGATGAGCGATGATGAGAACATATATGAGGGCTT
The DNA here is from genome assembly GCA_001517045.1 of Pseudotsuga menziesii. Lineage (NCBI taxonomy): Eukaryota > Viridiplantae > Streptophyta > Pinopsida > Pinales > Pinaceae > Pseudotsuga > Pseudotsuga menziesii. Next base: position 132,801 of record LPNX010607681.1, read on the forward strand.
ATATAACGAGATAAAAGCATGGAATCTGACATCAGGATCGTAAGCACAATCATGGTACATGAGAATGAAATTACATCGTGAACAATAAGGTGAGGCCAGTAAATAGTTGTGAATACAACTACAAATCTTGTCTCCAAGAAACAACAACATCAGAATCACATTCAAAAGAAACGATCCGATGCAAGTCACTTTGGCAGAAACACGTACAACTTTTTTATCTTATACATAAGGTGTGGTCAAGGGAGAATCAATGGAATAGGATTCTATAGTGCAAGGCCCAAGGATTTATAATCAATAATATCAACCTCGGAGGAAAAGCAAAACTTAGCAAGGGAGATAGAGTTTGCAGGAACAAACTCAGTATCACAGGAGTTGAGAAATCTATAATACAAATCGAACTCATCATGATCACTAAATTGCTGCTCAAAGGGAGAGTCCAAAGACCCATCAAGACCATTATAAGAAAATTGATCAACTGACAGATCAGGATTATCGAGCAAGTCAGGGTTATACTTATTCACAACTGAAATGATATCCATAAGAAGGTTAGACTATATCAAATACTCTAGGAAGACTTCATCAGATTCACATAATCCATTCCAGATAGGTGTTGGGGCGCGTACCCTAAGGATTACTAGTTGTGGTAACTTCGCGGCTGTTGGTAAGCGGAGTTATGGGTCAAGATAGTCTTAGGGGTGTCAAGGTAAGTCAAAACCCTCCTTTTTGTAATAAACCCATGGTTTAAATCTAGGGTTTAGGGTTTTTTGGGTTCCCATGGTTTAAGACCATGGTTTTGTAAAATTGCGCAGTATAAATAAGCGCTTGTGTAAAGAAGATAGGTTAGGTTTTATGATGAAAGAAAGATTAAGGCGAAGCTAAGATTGGTTTTGTAAGAAAAGGTTAAGTCCCAGCTGTGTGCGTGGATGACCTCTGCAGCTGTGTGCGTAGAGGGTTTTTGTAAGGAAGATTAAGGAACGACCTGCAGCTGTGTGCGCAGGGGCCTGTTGCTGTGTGCGCAGCTTTTGAGGACTAAAAGGATCTGCAGCTGAGTGTGCAGATCAAACTATGGTTTTGTAGCAATTTGAATAGAACAAAGTTTGTGGACGTAGCCCCTACACTGGGGGTGAACCACGTTATATCCGGTGTCGTGGTTTCTTGTGCTGTTTTTGTTCTGTTATCTTTTATGCATTAATACTGTATACATCTGATAAATTAGATCGCTGTTAATATTTAGCTTCGCTGTGAATTCCCTATAGTCGGTTGAGCAAGTAACGACTGTTTATTTATCCGCGAAGTTGTATGTGAATGGATGGTAAAGCTTTTATAGTATTGATTAATAAGATTATTAAGGCTAAGGTACAGTAATCCCCCTCTCGGCTTGCAGAAACCTGATTCTGCGGCACCCCATAGCTGTTTCGGGTGAGACTGCAACCTGCGCGCAGGTTGTTGCCGAAAGGGCCAACACTGTGGGTCTTTTGTTGGTGTGACACAAAAGGTTTAAACCCGGGTCTTCCCTATTGCCCAACAAATTGGTTTCGTTGCCGGTTGAAATCAGTACCTGCTCAAGAGGGGTTTACCTTGTACCAAAAGGGCTATGTTCTGGAGGCCCTCTGTGAAGGAAATCAGTGATTGGTTTGCTGAGACTTGTCTAAAATTCGCGCAACAAGAGAATACGAATCCGTGTCGAAGCGCAAGTGACTTTTTACAAAGGTATGCTTTTTGTGATGCTTATGAAATTTTCTTTGGTCATTTGCACATAGAGTTGCACCAGTGGTTGTCTAGGTTAACGGAAAGGAGGATGAACTTTCAAGCTCGACGGATTCCTGTGTGGACCCCCGCAAGGGTCAATCTTGTGCCACACGTGAACAACAAGGTATCCCGTGCTGTCGATTTTTGGACGACGCAAACGTTGGAAGCCTTCATGACAGAATCTGCCATTGACACAAGCACTTCTTTCAGCGAAGCTGAACGACAGTTTTTCAAAGGGCCCCGTGGTAAGTTTTTAAATTCCTTAAGCTTGAAGATTAAAATACTATTGGTTGAAAATGGTATATTATTATTTGAGTCAGACTGTTAGTTTAGTAGTACTAACACATGTTTGCAAGTAAGAATATTTTTGATGTGCAAAGTGGGTTGCCGCGAAGTGAGCAAAGGTACAAAAGAGATTTTGAATCTTACTCTTCAGGACAGACCACCGCAATTCCCCCTGTAAACTCTCCACAGCCAGACCCTGACGAAAACCCGTCGGTAGGAAACCCTCCCATCACCCCCCAGCGTCGCTTTGTTACCCCTAAAGTTCGGTCGCAGTGTGACAGGAAACCAAATCCAAGTATTCTGGTCATAGGTCAATCTGCCCCTGTCAACCCCCCCCCATCAACGTCCTGTCCTCCTCCCAACCCTCCCAGAACCACCATGGCCCACCTAGCTGATGAAATTAAGCTGCCCATCTTCAAAGGAACGGGATCCGACGATCCAGAACAATTCTGGTTTTTATGTGAGGCCGTCTGGAACGCGAATAGTATTACTGACCTGGATGTGAGAACCGCACAGCTCATTACTTCCTTTCGCGACTGGGATTTGACCTGGTTCATGAAATTCTCCAGTAATCAGCACCCCACTTTGGATGAAATCAAGGCCGCCATCATTAAGGAATTTAAGAAACCAAAGTCGGAATCGCAGAGCATCACTGAACTCAAAGAGATTCAATAGCGGCGTGGCGAATCCGTTTGGGACTTTGACCAAAGATTCAAATTTCTATTAGACCAAGTCAGCTTCACCATTAGTCCTGCGCAGCACAAAGAATGGTTTATCGCAACGTTATTGCCTCATATCAGAACTTTGCTCATGCAACAGAAGGTTGCTGACTAGCAAGAGGCTCTGGAAATCGCAATGAAGCTAGAGACTGCTCCCGTCGGAGATGATTTTGGTATTGCCCAAATCCAAGCGCAGCTGGCAGCGATGGCCCTAGAGCTTCGTGACATGAAGAAAGCTAAAACCAGTAGAGAGGAGGTCTGGTGTACACAATGTCAGTCTGAGGGTCATGATAGGGACCAGTGCCCCGTGGTCAGAACATACCTAAATATGGGCATGCCCAACCAATTCAATGCCGGTGCTCTGTATTGTGAGATTTGCCGAACCTCTGGCTAGCATCACCCTGAGCACTGCCATCTTCTTCAGAGATATGTTCAAGCTCCCAAAAACCCCTACTGCCAGTTCTGTAATTCCGTAGGGCATAATGAAGACGAGTGTCATAGCTACGACCTTATGCGAGAGCGCACCTCTGACGCCTACCGAGTCCACAATGAAGCCCAGAATAATGATGGCTATGGTTACCGCGGCAGTGCCTCCGGAAGAGGTGCTTTTGGTGGTCGCGCCTGTGGTGGGATGACTAGAAGAGGTCGAGGCCAGGTTGTGTGTTACAATTGTAACCAAGTTGGTCACTTGGCTCGCGACTGTCGGAATCCCACTACGACCTATCGGTATTGCCGTGCAGTGGACCACGTGATTGACAGTGCCCCCAGCTCCTCGCAAAGATTCAGGAAAACAACCGTGGCCCTACTCCAAGTATTCAGTTGATTTCCGTGGAGCAAAGACCTGCCCTAGCCCTCAATGTGGTCACCCGGAGTGGAGCTACGACACATACTCAAGATTCACCAAAGAAACCTGCCACGGTGTGTGCACAACAGGCCTCCAAGAAAGTCCCAGCCCTTGGCCCTGCGAAGGACCATGCACCAGTCCAGGAGGCCCTGTGCGATAATGTTGAACCTGGCACTGTAGAAATACCTGCGCGGCAACATCAGCAGGCTTCGCAGCTACAGGAGGCCTTGACGGATAAAGTAAGTACACTATCCTCTTTCTTGCAGAGCTGTATGAAACTCTTGCGCAATCAGAACGCTCTAAATGAGCTGCAAAAAGTTCTTGCTGTCACAGACCCTCAGAGAGGAATTGATCAGGAGAAAACTGTTAGTCATGTCCGAAGAACGGGAAGGGAAATGAGGTTGAACGTTTAGATAGGAGAATATGATATGACTGATGTCATCCTGGATCTTGGATCAGACGTTAATGTCCTACCCAAGAAGACCTGGGGACAAATGGGAAAGCCTTCCCTGGTTTGGTCACCTATCCAACTGCGACTAGCTAACCAGCAAAGGATTGTACCGCTAGGGAGACTTCTTAGTGTCCCAATCGACATCGATGGGGTCAGTACTCTAGAAGACTTTGAATTTATTGAGATCATTGATGACAACAACCCTTACCCAGCCCTGTTGGGAATTGAGTGGGCCATGGCCAATGCTGCAATCATCAACCTTAAAAGGAGACAGATGACCTTCGAAGGAAATGGCCTGTGCGTTATTATACCCCTCGACCCATCCCAAGGAGAAAGATATATAGAACCACTCAGAGATGAAGGGGAGCAGGATACTCTAGACCACATCTATAACATCACAGCCAAGGATGCAGATTATGTCGAGCCTAATGCTAATGGTGTAATGGATTGGCAATGTGATAGCTCCTGCATGTCTGATTCAGACGATGGTCTGGAGAATTGGCAGCATCGACTGTATGAGCTACATGGCCATAGGTGCATTCATATCACTTAGTCTCTTCGATGCATTAGCGCACAGCCTCGAGAATTGCCTGCACAGGTTGGGATGACAGACCCTAGAGAAATTATTGCACCTATGTCAAAACGAGTACCTCAGTCACAAAACACCCAGCGTTTGGAAATAGCAATAGAAGCTACAGCAGCATGGGGGACTGATCATACAAAGCCTCAGCCCCGTCGGGGAACCTGCCAGAAATTCTTGCGCCCCAAAGTTATAAGGCAAGCTCAAGAAGTGCGAAGTAAGTTCAAGGGGCGAAATAGCCCTCAGGGACATTTGAGGCAGAAATATACAGCAATGGAAAACACACCTCGTAAGGAGTGGATGCATAAGTTCCTATATATCTTGGACCCTATAGCGAAAAATGGGCATATGAAGGTTGAGCTCCCTCACAGTACTGTAAGTGGGGATGATCTTGTGGATCGCTTTTTGATCGCATTTCCCATTAATAAAAGTGGTCCTGTTCTAGATATAGCTTTCCGATCAAATCACAACAAGGCAAATGTTGATCATCCAGGCATTGGATACCAAATCAAGGGGCCGAGCCAAGACGCTAGTGCCTCAAATCTAATAGTCCTATCGCAGATACTACCCGGTCAGGTCGAAGGGAACTATTGGGCCGAGGTTGCTTATTGCCCCGAGGCTTCAACCATGATTTTGCCGCGACCCAAAAATGTAGCAAGGCTCAAAATCCGACCGTTGGGGGGCAGCCAATTTGGCGGCGACGGGATTTTAATTGCTTTAAATGACTGTACTAAGACCAGTACCGGCAATCACGCTCCACATGGACAAGATTTTCGTCAGATTTGGTGCCTTCAATGCGCTGTCCTCGTCGAATTGATTGATGGCATGTATAAGAAGATGCCTAAGTTAGGAAAAATTGCATCCTGCATTTCTTCAAGATTTCTGAGTGAACCCATGACCACCGAACGCGAGATTGACACCTTGGTCAAAGAATTCGAGCAAGAGGGTTTGATCACCTGCTCTAATCAGCCGCCTGCCATAGCTCACTGTGAAGCCACTCCTCCAGCACCACCACGGCCGATGCAGACACGGTCTGCCAGGAAAAATTCTAGAACTGAAATTCGCACCAAGCGCAACCAACACCGGCCGCAGCAAACAGGGCAAACACCAACGGCTCATCCTATGGAGCCCTCTGGTTCTGCACAGGCCCCGGCCGGGGGAAGGGAGAATATTCCTCCACCACGGCCACCATATATACCACCTGTTCGCCCAGGCACCGCATTACCCCGTCGGACAAAGCAATTTACATTAGCCACACCCTCGCTGCCACAGGGAGTGCAACTGATAGGCAGTATGATAGGGAAGATTGATCGGCTTAAGTACAGTGATCATGACACCAATGACCATGGCAATTTTCCACAGTTTGAACCAGCAGAATACTTGCACCGCGTCAAGTACCTGGATCATGGGGTCACACTACTGGAAGTGCAACCATGGGCTGCGGGCCTGGATAACGCTGGCCTACTCAAGATACTTAACATTCCCCATTTCGGTCGCGGCATACACGTGACTGTAGTGGCCAACCAGTTACTAGCGCTGGTGCATGATGGCTATTTATGGATAGGGAACCAGCAAATCCCTATTGACGCCGCCCTCATCCATAGGATCACAGGTTTACCCATGGCATGACCTGATCCGGGAACTGAATTTCCGTCCAAACATGACGATACAAAGCTCGCGCAAACCATGAAAGAGAGGTTTTTCCTGACAAAAGGGAAACGGGGGTATCACACTTTCGCGATTCAGGAGCAGCCCATTCAATTTGCAGCTGAACTCTTAGCCTGCAAACTCATACGGAAATGCTGTCCAACTGAAGTACCTGCTCCGGTTATCCGGATTGCTATGAACTGCGCTGAGGGGTATACTTATAATTGGGCCGGATATCTTGTGAAGGAGTTTCTGGAGGATGCCCGCGATGCGCAAGAAAAAGGTAGACCTTTTCATTATTCCTTGCTTTTAATCCTTATTGCATTAGTGGGGTGGAAAGAACCCACTGAAGCCCAGTTTGTTGAAGTAAACCCCGGCACGCTAGGGGCAGCAAGGTATGCCTCCCTTTGGCTATCCTCAGATAAGGAAGCTCAGCAGATGACGAACACTGTATTCGTCTTTTATGCTATGAGTATTCACTATGAGATTGTGTGAACACCTCGACTTACCAATGAAGTGTTCTCTCAATACGAGGGTGTCGAGCACTTTAGTGCCGATATGCATCATGTTTTCTCTCAAGCTCGTGCAGATCCACAACGACAATGCTTCAAATTACCCTATGTAGTCACCGAACCAGATATCAGGCGGATAGTTCAGCTCTGGCCAGCCGAATGGCTGAAAGATTTAGGGAAAAAACCCTCTATTCCGGTTTCCCCGGTTACCAATATTGGCGCAGGTACTAGTCAGGCGCAACAGCGGAGCCCATTGGAAGATAGCGAAGACCTAAGTGATTCGCAGAGGGATGACAACGGCCAGGGTGGAGACGACGGACAGAATGAACAGAATGAACAGGATGAACAGGATGAGGAGTCAGTCAAGACCATAACAGATCCTACCCCACCAACGAAGCGCAAGTCACTAGAAGTAGCTGAGGTAACCAAGCCACAGTCTCGCAAAAAGGTAAAAGCATCGAAGGACAAAGATATCGAGGAAGAAGCCACTGTCACGCTGGATGCACTGGAGCATGCTCTAGAACAGTCTACGACAGTGCTTACTAAAAAATGGTCAGATTTTGCGGAACTGCATCTTGCCGGCTTCTCAGGTATCGCAAATAGGGTATCAGAGTTAAAAGAGCTCACCGCAAAATCAGCGCCCAGTACTGCGACAAGGAGCACTATGGCACCCACGCAGCAGAATATTAGGAAATGGCCACCCAGGGATCCCTAGGGATAGGTATCAAGCGCAACTCTGATACAGCCTGACACCGATTCTCGACCCCAGATGAATATAACCGCAGAGCTTGATTATACAAAGATGTCTATGTCAGAGTTGCACCTCTGTCAGCTCGCGATTACAAAGGAGATCCATACCCGAACTCAAGTGTCACAAGTCCAATTGGAAGACACCATCAAACAAAACAAAACCTTCGCAGCACGCCTATAAGAGATCACACAATAGAAGAAACAGGCTGAACAGACAACAACTACGCTGATGCAAGCATTGGACGAGGCATGTCGGAGTCTTTCTGACTCCGAACATACAGGAAGCAGAGGAACCAGGGCAGAGAATTGCTAAGCTGAGAGACTATGCCCAGCAGTCCCGCAGGGAGGTTGAAAGGATGAAGATAGAACACCAGCAACAGATTGCAGAACTTCAAATGCGCATTCCTCCTGAGACTCCACCAGAGGTCCGAGAACAGCGCTAGCAGGACATCAAGGCTTCAGCATCAAAAATATCAGACAACGTGGCTAGTGTCGCAAAACTAATGGAAGACAACATAGAAGCATGGGAAAACCTACAGGACCATCCAGATGTAGGGAAGATTCAGGAAACCATCAAGTTGCGCCAGGATGAGTTAGATGCAGTCAGAATAGAAATCAAGACGTTGCCACCTATGCAGAAGATGGCTAAAGTAAAGCGCAGCAAGGAACTTCAGCAGGAAATCGAGTCCTGCAGGATGAAGGTAACGATGCTGGAAAATGCGTTATAGCCCCTGGTTGATGAAGCATTAGAATTGAGCAATACTGCGGAGAGCCAGCTCAAACTTTTGAAGACCTATGACACTTTTGTGCAGGAAAAGGATGACACAGACTCTTCTTCAGTATTACAGGAACTGGTGGAAAAGGAGAAAGCCACTGATGAGATACTGCATAATCTCACCAGTCGCTTCCAGGCCCTCGCGCAGAAGATTCTCCCACCAGAGTCCTCGCAGAGTGTCCCGGGACGGGCCACTAGTGAGTCTTAGGGGCCTGTTGGGGCGTGTACCCTAAGGATTACTAGTTGTGGTAACTTCGCGGCTATTGGTAAGCAGAGTTATGGGTCAAGATAGTCTTAGGGGTGTCAGGGTAAGTCAAAACCCTCTTTTTTGTAATAAACCCGTGGTTTAAATCCAGGTTTTAGGGTTTTTTGGGTTCCCATGGTTTAAGAACATGGTTTTGTAAAATTGCGCAGTATAAATAAGCGCTTGTGTAAAGAAGATAGGTTAGGTTTTATGATGAAAGAAAGATTAAGGTGAAGCTAAGATTGGTTTTGTAAGAAAAGGTTAAGTCCCAGCTGTGTGCATGGACGACCTCTGCAGCTGTGTGCGTAGAGGGTTTTTGTAAGGAAGATTAAGGAACGACCTGCAGCTGTGTGCGCAGGGGCCTGCTGCTGTGTGCGTGGCTTTTGAGGACTAAAAGGATCTGCAGCTGAGTGCGCAGATCAAACTGTGGTTTTGTAGCAAGTTGAATAGAACACAGTTTGTGGACGTAGCCCCTACACTGGGGGTGAACCACGTTATATCCGGTGTCGTGGTTTCTTGTGATGTTTCTGTTCTGTTATCTTTTATGCATTAATACTGTATACATCTGATAAATTAGATCGCTGTTAATATTTAGCTTCACTGTGAATTCCCTGTAGTGGGTTGAGCAAGTAATGACTGTTTATTTATCCACAAAGTTGTATGTGAATGGATGGTAAAGCTTTTATAGTATTTATTAATAAGATTATTAAGGCTAAGGTACAGTAATCCCCCTCTCGGCTTGCAGAAACCTGATTCTGCGGCACCCCATAGCTGTTTCGGGTGAGACTGCAACCTGCGCGCAGGTTGTTGCCGAAAGGGCCAACACTGTGGGTCTTTTGTTGGTGCGACACAAAAGGTTTAAACCCGGGTCTGCCCTATTGCCCAACAATAGGACACATGTCTAAAAATTTTAATGGATCAACAGAGTGGAGAGCAGGCTCCACAGTCCATATAGGATGAAACACTTGGTCAATTTCTAGAACCAAGTCCTGAGAAGGTAAATATGAACATAGAGACTTCTTCTTAGAAGCACTTAAACACAAGGGATATGAGGCCACATAGCACACCCATTGCAGGTTAGTGTCTATGGAGACACTAGGAATCAATAAAGGAAAGACCTGGTCTCTATTTGGGTCAGGAGAGGGATCAAGAAAATCTAATAGATCAATAGTGACAATTTATTCGCCATGATTAAATTACATCACATGAAATAAAGTTGACACTACAGCTTGCATGGCATAAACATAATCATGCCTGAGGAGAATATTGAAGTCCAAGGGTTCCTCAATCACCATGAGATGAACTAAGATGGTTTTTCCACCCAAAGTAACAGGTATTTGAGTAAGAATTACAAAGAATATACTAGTTCTTCTATCAAACATTGCTAATTGACTAGCTGTCAACACAAGGATGGGAGATCCCATGCCTCACCAAGAATGAGTAGACAAGATATTAACCGAGGCTCCTTGTTCAAAAATACAATGAGTAATCATGTATTGTCCAACTTTGACCTTAATCTAAAATGGTGCATCTGAAGGAAGGAACAACTCAACTAGGCTATCCCAATCAAAGGAAGTAATCTGAGAGCTTGGTGGGGGTTCATCTGAAGCGAGTTCAGTGCCCCCTTGTTTAGTAAGTTCTGAACCAAAAAATAAGAAAATGTGCCTAGAAGACACTTCACTCTCCAAAAGAAGAGTTGGATTTATCGATGATGGAATCAATTCAACCGCTTTGTGAAATTCACTCTCTGAAGGGAGAGGGGTGTTACCACCTAAGTTGTACTTAGTGGTTTTTTATCAAGTGATCCTGGTGAACCAGACAAGGATAACTTGTTCGGACTTCAGAAGACCTTTGGAAGTACTTTTGGGAAGTGCTTGTTGTACTATATCACATGTTCATACCCCATGGGGGGATTGTAATAAATGTTCTAGCATGATAGTGTCTGTAAAAGAGTCGGTCTCTTAGAATTTATTTGTCAATCCAATCAGCCTAGGGTGTTTTTTCCCTTGGTTATTATTGGTTGTTGAATAAATGACTAATAATTTCTTAGTTTTTCACTCCATACCTCCAAAGTTGGGGTGGTCGACTTGGCATTTAGGCCTATTGAGGTTATTAGAGTCTATGTGTCAATGTATAAACATGATAGACATCATGGTCGAGTCATATGAACACGTCTAAGTCCCCCTAGCTTTTTTCAATTTTTCATTTTTTTAGTTTTTTCAGTGTTTTTTATTAAAAAAATTAATTTTTCTGAAACTTAGGCTATTTTTTAATAGTTTAATTGGAAAATTTGATTTTGTAATAAAAGTGGGCCAAATAATCAGTTTCAGTCATGTAGGTGCTCATTTTCAAGCTAAGAGCACCATGTAAACCCATGGACCCACTATTTCCTAGTTTTGAGTGATTTTCCATCACTCAGGTCAGAAAGCCCCAAAAATCAATTATTGATTATTTTAATTAATAAATTGATGAATAATGGAGCAAATCCAAAATCATAAATCAATGGATTCTCAGTCGATTTGATTGAAATCAGTTAGATATGAACCAAACTAACTAGATATGACAAATCCTTGGCTGAAGGAGGTGATCAAATCAAATCTAGACTTGATCTTCAGCTGTCTTCATGGGGAATTGCATCCTCTCTCTCTCCTCCACACGTGTGGACTCTCCTAGATGCTTAGTGGACTGATGTGTCGGTTTATGGGTTGATGTGTCAGCTCAATCAATCCCCCGGTTGATAAGTAGTCTCAATTCACCTTCAGATCTGCATTGATTGACTCTCCATCAGCTGATTTGATCTGATTCCTTGGGAATTGCACCCCCCCTGGGCTGGAAGTCCTATTTTTGTATATATCCAGGTAGAATCTCCCTCTTCCAAGCTAATGAGAGTTGGATTGAAGGGATTTCTATTGTAATACCGTTGTAATCTTTTGATTGTTGTAATAAAGAAGATTTGGAGGAAAAATGGTGTAATGCTCTCATGTGTGTGGATTAAGCATTGTCTTATGGCTATTGATGTTGTCGGCTTTTCTCCCAATTTCTGCATCTGAACCCTGTCTGGCTTGAACGATTCAGCTAAATCAATAGGAGTATAGTTGGGAAAGTAAGGTTACTTGTTTTTCTTATATATCATATCATATATGTTAGAATATCTAGATTATACATGTTTAATACGTTTATTTGCATGTAATTCTTGTCTATTTTTCATATATATCCAGATCTCATGAGGTTTCGTGCAAGATTGTGTGTTTAGCTTTCGGGTAGCAAGGACTGGACGAGTTGTGGATCTAGTTTGACTCCAATGTACATCCAAAATCTTTGTGAAGACATTGCCCCTCTGTATTCCACTAAAAATTTTCCATTGCAGATCTGCTTCAACAACCGTGCACTTCTCTTCTCCTTTTCGTCCTTCAAAATCTTAAATTTTCTTCAAACTGGTTACTATTAAGGAATCATATTGCTCAGATCTGTCTAATTAAAAAAATTACATATAGATATAGTTAGCAATATGCTTTCTCAAGTTTAGATCTCAGTTCATTTTTGCATATAAAGTTATATTTTAAGAGATCTAGTTGAAATTACCCTCTTTTGCAAGCATTTAAATAAAAATTTGTAGCTTGATTTTAAGGTAGTTTCCTTTGCTGTACTTTAAAATTTCATATTCTACAATAAAATTCCACATATTATTGGCTTCCCAAAAGGAAATCCAACATCCCAAGGAAATTTTGCTTTCCTTCGTTCCCTTTTTACCTTTTTTAACTAGTTTTAACTTAGTTTCTTTTGGTTAAAAGTAAGCTGACCCAAAGGTAATTTCAGAGTGATTTTGGGAATATTTCAGTCTAATATGCTTGCTGGCTTTTATCGGGTGTAACAAAAAATAAAGGAAGCTTCTGTTCGAAAGTAGCCTCAGGAGCGTTCGAATCCCCCCAGGGGTCTCCCTTTTTGACTAAAATCTTTAATTTCCGCACTTTGTAAGCTCTTGATTTCATTATATATAAGAATCAAGAGGAATATTATCAGTTTTCTGATATTGTAACCGCTGGTAATAAAAATAATTTTTGAATAGGCTCTTCCAAGCCCATTCCCCATCCCCCCTGGGGGGATTTGCGTCTGTGTCGTTTTTTTTGCTTTCGTGCATCTTTTTTCAGTCTAGCGTAGTATTAATCTGCAGGGTATTATAATTTAATTTAAAACCAATTTCATATTCCATTTTTTGGTTTCAAAGTAACTTTAATACTTACCCCACGAGCCTCCTTTTGAGCCGAAAGGTGAAGAAAGGTTCGTGGTAGTTTAATTAGAAAATTGTGGTTTGCTCATCTTTTCGTGTTTCATTTGCTATCATATTTTGTTTCAATAACCATAATAAAATCAACCCCTCCTTGATTCCCCGATTGAGGTCCACTTGGACCGAAAGAGGTTCTTGGAAGGTTTTCTTTTAAACAAGAACATCCATTTTAAAATTTACTAAAATTGACAAGACTCATGTGTGTATGCTCTGCACTTGGCTGCGGTTTGTACAATCAGTCAAGCTGTATCAAAATCATTTGAGTGACTAGTATAATTAGGATTCACTCTCCCAAATTGACAAACCATCAGGTGAAAATCTAACACCTAGATCAAACCATTACGGTGGAAAAATACCCAAAGGAAGTGGGAACTTTTGAAAAGTGACCTCGGGGCGCTGATCTTTGTCACACCCTAATGGGTGTGTTATGAAAAATAGCCCCAGAGACTCCATTCAGCCCACATATTCCTTGCGGGTAGCCGTGAAGGTTTAGTTTTGGACATACTCCAAGTACTCTTGGGTATATCTGGAGTCCACCCCTTCGCCTAATTTTAATCATTTCATACCTCACATTAACTTAAAACATACCAAGAGGCAATTGAAAAATAGTCACTCCAAGCATATGCAAGTACATTGATTTTATTTTGACTCCATTCTAAGGCACTAGTTATTTTCTACTATATATATTGTCTCAGCATTGTGCTTTTGTGTGCTCATTTTTATATCTTGTCATCTATGGTTGTTTATGGTTAATTTTCAAACTCCTAAGTAACTCTTTCAGTTTAACATCACCGTACTAATTAATTTAGCCTTAGTAACTTAATAGGGTCTACCCCCCTTGGCTTCGTTATGAGTTGAACCTAAACGGAGGAGTCAAGGACAAGGTGACATCCTTGACTCGAGACTTGCCCCCAAGGAGACATTGAGTGGCTTGAATATTTCTACCACGTGACCCAGGTGTGTGAAAGATGGCAAAATTTTTTGGTGCCGTTGCCAAGGATAAATATTTTTATTCACGAGTACGACTTAGCTTAACTTTTTTCTAAACAACTAAAAAGATAAAAAACTTTTGATTGATCTAGTCTTAAAAAAACATAAAAATTAAAAATCGATCCATTTGGCGACTCCACTGTCTAACATCCCTTCAAGAATTTCTACCCGAAGAAACCCCTGACAATTATTCAATCCTCTCCCTGATCCCGAAAGGTTTATTAGGGAAAGATTGAATAGGCAGACTTCTCATAGAAACCTTGAAAATTTAGGAGACCAATCCCTCTCAGATATCCATCACATATTTGTAGAGAGTCATACCTTCCAATCTAAAGAAATGACGGAATTTTACAAACCCCTTGACTTTTCTCAGATAACAGATAGTCCTCATGACATTCTGAATGATGCTATCAAAAAGCTCCCCGTATTCGAGGGAAATAATGCCACCACTACCAAGTCTCACATCCGAAAGTTTGATAAGCACCTGGTCAGTTACTGCAATAATGCTGCCTCTAACCATGAAGATGTCAAAATGAAGCTCTTTGCTTTATCTTTAGAGGATGATGTTGTGGAATGGTACGTCGACCTTGGTGATGATTCATATAAAAATCTTAATGAATTTCTAGAGGGTTTTAAGAAGAAATGGGGGGAATAGAAGGAACCAAGACATCTGCTTGCTGCCCTTCATAGCATAAAGAAGATGGAGAATGAAACCATTGATGAATTTAATACTAAGTTCAGGCATGTGGTTGTGGACCTCCCTAGATATATCAAGCCAAGGGATGCCTCCATCCTCATATCTTACATAGAAGCTTTCACTGGTGATTTGAGGTACCAGTTAAGGGACAAAGAGCCAGTTGATCTAAAAACTGCTCAGGATTTGGCCGAGAAAATATAAAAGAATATACAGTCTTCAGGGAAATCCAACATTCCAGGTTACACTAGGGGAAACACTTCATACAAAGAGAAGGGAAAATCCATTGAATTAGAGGAAAAGGAAACCTCTAAAGACCCCATGGAAAAGGTAACTAACATGATAGAAAAATTGGTTACTAGTCAGAACCAACTCATGGAAAATCAATCTGTACAATTGAATAATATTCAGAATAGAATAATCACAATGGAAATAAATAATGGACCTAAGAACTTTCAACCTAAACAGAATCAGGTGTATCAGAAGAAAGCTCCTCAACAAGAACCTAGGATTCCAAACTAGTTAGAATCAACTAACCTGGTAGAAGAAGTCATTCCATGGTGTAGACCTTGTGATCAATTCCACCAGGAAATCACTTTCTATATAGCAAACCAAGTTATAGAACATGGAATGGCCGAGGTCAGTAATTAGGAAACAACATCAGGCAAGTCTGATCATGTGTACATGGTAGGCTGAACCTATCCTTTATCAGACCAGCATTGGCAGCAGGCCACGGATTACAGTTATGAGAAGGATCTCCTTTCCAACTTTTATGGTGTAATGTTTTCTCCGGAAGCAATTAAGGAAATGAAGGAAGCTAGATTCAAGGGAGCAGTGTATCAAAGAAGAGAGAAGCCATCACCATCTAAATAGTACAAGCCAAAGCTAATCGCTCCTCCCCTCCCAGATCCTCCTATTGTCCCTGAATCAAATATTGATATGGGAGAATGGATAAGTAGTGCTAAGATTCATGTTTATGCAACTGATGTCCTTAAAATTCCTAGTCAAAAAGAAAATTTGTTGAAAGCCTTAGAGGATATTCAAAGTAAATCTCATAATATTGTCAAAGAGGATCCTCTTCCTAATAACAATGCTATATTTGAAGCTGAACATATTGAACCTATAGATATTCCTATAGTCCTCAACAGTGTTGATCCGAGAAGAGAAGACCACCCGCCTTTTTATGTCTCACTCTTAGTTGATAACTTTCTCCTTCATAATTGCATGTTTGATTCAGGTGCTTCATCAAATGTCATGACAAGAAAAGTAATGGAACAACTAAATATAAGGGTCACCCGACCCTACCACAATGTTTGTACCATGGATGCAAGAGAAGTTGAAGTGGTAGGGATAATCTTAAATTTACAGGTTAAGTTGGCTAAGTATCCTGATATCGACATGTCGATGGATGTGGTAGTGATAGATGTTCCAGATAATTGGGGTATGTTGCTATCCATAAAGTGGGCCGCAACTCTTAGTGGACATATTCAAATGGATTGGACATATGCTACTATACCTGCATCAGAGAACACTAGGGTGATTCTCCACAGAGAAAAGATGAGGAAACAACATGTGGAAAACCCTAAGAAGCCCGAAAATGAATTTGTTCATTTCACTAATAACTTTGGAAACTATGCTATTTTGTCAAATTTCATGGCCCCTATTAAGGAAAACATTAAAAATGAAAAGATCAATGAAGTTTGGAAAATGTACTTTGACGGGGCTTATTCCAAAACCGGAAAAGGTGTGGGCATCGTGATCATCTCTCCTTCAGATAAAATCTACAACTTTGCATTCAGTTTAGAGTTTGAAGCATCAAATAATGTAGCTGAGTATGAGGCATTTCTCCTAGGGTTAGAAACCACTAAAGATATGGGGATAAAGATGTTGAACATAAAGGGTGATTCAGACCTAGTTGTCCTCCAAATTAAGAATCAGTATCAACGCAAAAATGACAGACTAAGAAAGTATAGGAATGCCACATGGGACACTATGGAATGGTTCAATGCACTTAACATTCAAAAGTTCCATAGGGAAATGAATGGGTTAGCAGATAAATTGGCATTAGTAGCATCCAGCCTCTAGCCATCGAATGAGATGATTAATGGTAATGGAAAAATGGAAATCAATTTTAGACCTTTGATTCCAAATAATATAGACCA
The DNA here is from genome assembly GCA_001517045.1 of Pseudotsuga menziesii. NCBI lineage: Eukaryota > Viridiplantae > Streptophyta > Pinopsida > Pinales > Pinaceae > Pseudotsuga > Pseudotsuga menziesii. Next base: position 149,488 of record LPNX010607681.1, read on the forward strand.
TTGGTAGGTGTTTAAAGATGATGAGCAACTCTTGAGATTCATCCACAATCTACAAGAGTTCGAAGGTTGCAAGATCAGTTATCAGCAGGAGGGTAAAGAGTATTAGGAGTGCGAGGATAATGAAAGGAATCACATCCTGAGTAGCCTTATAGCTTTCAAGAATCTTTTTGATCGACAGGATCATCATAAAAAACAAAAAGAAGAAATAAAAATCGGGAATTATATGGAAATAAACATAGGAATTGACAAAGACCCCAAGTTAATAAAAATTGGAAAAGGTACTTCGGAAAAGGAAATGAACAATTTGATCAACTTAATCAAAGATTATAGAGATGTGTTGGCCTTTAGTTATGATGAGCTTAAAGCCTATTGGGAGGATGTGTTTCAACACACTATTCCCCTCACAGAAGAAGCTAAGGTGGTCAAACCTTTCCGACAAAAACTTAGGCGAATAAATCCTAAGTTGGCCCCCATTGTACAGAAGGAACTTTAGAAGATGTTAGCAGCAGGGATCATAGCACCTACAAGACATTCATCTTGGTGCTCCAACTTAGTTGTGGTTAGAAATAAGAATGGGTCAATTAGAATATGTATAGATTTTAGGAATCTAAATACATCATGCCTCAAATATAATTACCCATTACCCGACATGGAAACATTGCTTCAAAGAGTAACAGGATCAGGAATGATGTCCATGTTGGATGACTTTTCTGGTTATAACCAGGTGTTGGTAAATAAGGAGGATCAACACAATACTACATTCACCACACCTTGGGGTACATATAAATTTCTAAGAATTCCTTTTGGCTTATTTAATTCTGGTGCCACTTGTGGAAATTGAACCCAGTGATAGAACAATTTTACTCACAACAATTATCAATTGTACATGCAAAATAACTCACAAAAGAGACTGAATATGGAGCTGAACACTAAACTGTATTAACTCAGTGTACAATAGCCAACCCTGTAACATGATAGGTTTCTACATTAAATAATTACATAAGCGATTCGAATGCATGAAGAGGAAATTCGAATCTAGTCAAAAGCAGGCTTACTAAAATTAAGCAATTCCCCCATAGGTGCATAAAGTAGTTTCCAAATCAGCTAAGGAGCTCACGAATTGGAAAAATCACTTAGGCAAGCTAAAAGGTGATGGAAGGACAACTCATACATTCTTTTCATAGGAGAAAAGAGTGGAGGATTTGGAGGACAAAAAACTAGTTAACCTCACCTAGTCAAACTTTCCTAATTGCCTTAAAGCACTGAAAAAGCAGGCAATAAAACAGAAAAAGCAGAAGGGCGATTAGGAGGCCAGGAATAAAGCAGAATTAATTCCTTGAGGTTTCCCAAGTGCTACATGAGTCAAAATAGGCAATTTTGACCACTATGGATAGGCAAATGACAACTTGCATAAGGTGGAATCATGAAACTAGGCAAATAAGACAAAACTGATTAATTTAATGTCTAAGGTAGCTAACTATGGGTTGATTATTCTAACACCACTTTCCAAAGAGCCATGGATTTTTCCTTTAAAGAACTTATAGGAAAAATAATCAAAATATATCAAGATGACTTAACTATTTTTTCAAAGGAAAGATCTGACCACATAAGTCATCTTAGGAAGGTTTTTATAAGATGTCGGAAATATGGTATTTCCTTGAATCCCACCAAGTCAATATTTGGAGTTGATGAAGGAAAGTTGTTGGGGCACATCATTTCTAAGGATGGTGTCAAGTTTGATCCTGAGAGAGTTGAAGCCATTAAGAAAGTCCCCTTGCCTTAGAATCTAAAGGCTCTCCAGTCTTTTAATGGTCAGATCAATTTCATAAGAAGATTCATCCCAAATTTAGCAGAATTAATGAAACCTCTACAAAAGTTATTAAAGAAATATGCTAAGTTTGAGTGGACGGATGAAGGAAAAATTGCATTCAAGTCTATCAAATATGCCATATCCATGTCCCCAGTCTTCATTAGTCCATATTATTCCAAAGAATTCCAGATATTTTCCTTTGCCTCAGAAGACACCATTGCTGGTGTTTTGCTTCAAAAGAATAAGGAGGGACAAGAGCAACCTATAGCCTTTATGAGTAGAGCCTTACAAAATTTAGAGTTGAAGTATACCATGATGGAGAAACAAGCCTATGCTCTTGTCAAGTCCCTTAAACATTTCAGAACTTATATAGGTTACTCCAAAATCATTGGATATGTACCCCATACAGTTGTCAAGGATATCATGTCTCAAGAGGATTGTCTAGGAATCAGGGGTAAGTGGGTTTCAAAGATTCAGGAATATGATTTGGATATAAAACCTACTAAATTAATTAAGGGATAGGGTCTTGCAAAGATGTTGACCCAAGGAAATGAAAAGGCCTTAGGAATAATCTGCCAGAACAGTGATTCAAAACAAAGTGTATCAGACAAGCTTCAGATATTAGAGCAGCACCCTTGGTACACCGACATCATATTTTTCCTCCGCAACCTTACATGCCCCGATCACTTACTTGGCCATAAAAGAAGAGCATTAAGGTTAAAGGAAACTAAGTATTGTTTGACAAAAGATGGTTTGTGTAGGAGAAACCTCGATGGTTTAATACTTAGATGTGTCGATGAACCTGAGTCCAAGAAACTCATGGTTGAGTTCCATTGAGGATTTTGTGGTGGAAATTTTGCAGCAAAAACAACCGCCCACAAAATCCTTAGAGCAGGCTACTATTGGCCAGACCTATTTTTAGATGTGCACAAGGCTGTCAGAGTTTTCCCCTAGTGTCAGTAATTCACCGGAAAACAACAAATGAAAGCCTTGCCTTTGAATCCAATAGTAGTCCAAGCCCCTTTCCAACAGTGGGGGCTTGATTTCATCAGTAAGTTCAAATATAACTCGAGCAATGGTTATTATTGGATTCTTACCGCCACTGATTATTTTACCAAGTGGGTAGAGGCGATACCCACCAAGAAGGAAACCGATGCTATAGTAATGGATTTCTTAGAAGATAAGATTATCACAAGATTCGGTGTGCTAGCTAGAATCATCACGGATAATGGCCTGTGCTTTGTTTCTTCCGAGATGTCATATTTCTGTTTCAAGTACGGCATTATCCTATCCCACTCATCTAATTACTATCCCCAAGGAAATGGTCTAGCAGAATCAAGTAACAAGAACTTAATGACCATAATCAAAAAAATTGTGGGAGACAATAAGAAGGCTTGGGATAGCAAGATCAAATTAGCATTATGGGCCGACAAAATCACTAAGAAAAGTTCAACCGGGAGGAGCCCTTTCGAACTAGTCTATTGCCTTGATGTCACCTTACTAGTCCATCTAAAGCTTCCAGTTTAGCAGTTTCTCCAGACCTTCAGCTCAGATCAAGAGGCCATTCAGAGTAGAATAAACCAGTTGATCGAGCTAGATGAGAGTAGAAGAAACTCTCTTGAACATAGTATCAGCAATTCATACAAGGTCAAGAGAGCCTTTGATAAGTCTACCCAGCTAGGGTCCTTCCAAGTAGGTGACACGGTTTTATGTTTGGACAAACGACGGGAAAAACCTGGGAAACATGGAAAGCTTGTCAGCTTGTGGTTGGGACTGTACATCATCGATGAAATTGCAGGAATGAACTCCTTCTATCTAAATGACCTAGAAGGAGAAAGGTTGAGCTTTCCAGTCAATGGTTTCCTCCTCAAGATGTTTTTCACTGAGACAGTTTGATGCCTTTATTGGCATCGGTGGTTTCAGGGCCAATTTCTAAACCTTTCCCTGCATGTATTTCTAAATTTTATATATATCATGTTGTTGTATCATAGATATTGTTGTATTATAGTTATTTTGTACCATGTTTGAAAATTTTCCTTTGTATATTAGTTTTGTAAAATATTCTTTTTTACACATTATAGACTAATTATGTACATTAGTTTGTTGTTTATAGTTAATTTTTTTTTTTACATGTTACTGACAAACTCTAATTGCTATGTAGGACCCAGAGATTCCAGAGTTCTCACACCCTCTCCTTTGAACAGAAGATCAGTCAGAGAATATGTCTTGAGATGGAGCCAGAATGTTACCATCTAAGTTGTACTTAGTGGTTTCTTATCAAGTGAGCCTAGTGAACCGGACAAGGATAACTTGTTCAGACTTCAGAAGACCTTTGGAAGTACTTCTGGGAAGTGCTTGTTGTACTATATCACATGTTCATACCCCATGGGGGAATTGTAATAAATGTTCTAGCATGATAGTGTCTGTAAAAGAGTCGGTCTCTTAGAATTTATTTCTCAATCCAATCAGCCCAAGGTGTTTTTTGTCTTGGTTATTATTGGTTGTTGAATAAACGACTGATAATTTCTAAGTTTTTCACTCCATACCTCCAAAGTTGGGGTGGTCGGCTTGGCATTTAGGCCTATTGAGGTTATTAGAGTCTATGTGTCAATGTATAAACATGATAGACATCATGGTCGAGTCATATGAACATGTCTAAGTCCCCTTAGGTTTTTTCAATTTTTCAATTTTTTTGTTTTTTCAATGTTTTTTATTAAAAGTTTAATTTTTCCAAAACTTAGGCTATTTTTTAATAGTTTAATTAGAAAAATTGATTTTGTAATAAAAGTGGGCCAAATAATCAGTTTCAGTCATGTGCGTGCTCATTTTCAAGCTAAGAGCACCATGTAAACCCATGGACCCACTATTTCCTAGTTTTGAGTGATTTTCCATCACTCAGGTCAGAAAGCCCCAAAAATCAATTATTGATTATTTTAATTAATAAATTGATGAATAATGGAGAAAATGCAAAATCATAAATCAGTGGATTCTCAGCCAATTTGATTGAAATCAGTTCAATCTGAACCAGATTGACTAGATCTGACATATCCTTGACTGAAGGAGGTGATCAAATGAGATCCAGAGTTTATCTTTAGCTTTCTTCATGGGGAATTGCACCCTCTCTCTCTCCTCCACACGTGTGGACTCTCCTGGATGCTCAGTGGAATGATGTGTCAGTTTATGGGTTGATGTGTCAGCTCAATCAAGCCCCTCATTGACAAGTAGGCTCAGTTCAGCTTCAGATCTGCATTGATTGACTCTCCATCAGCTGATTTGATTTGATTCCTTGGGAATTGCACCTACCTGGGCTGGATGTCTTGTTTTTGTATATATCCAGGCAGAAGCTCCCTCTTCCAAGCTAGTGAGAGTTGGATTGAAGGGATTTCTATTGTAATACCATTGTAATCTTTTGATTGTTGGAATAAAGAAGATTTGGAGGCCAAATGGTGTAATTCTCTCATGTGTGTGGATTAAGCATTTTCTTACGGCTATTGATGTTGCTGGCTTTTCTCTCAATTTCTGCATCTGAACCCTGTCTGGCTTGAATGATTCAGGTGAATCAATAGGAGTATAGTTGGGAAAGTAAGGTTACTTGTTTTTCTTATATCCCATAGCATATATGTTAGAATATATAGATTATACATGTTTAATAATTTTATTTGCATGTAATTCTTGTCTCTTTTTCATATATATATCCAGATCTCACGAGTCTTCGTGCAGGATTGTGTGTTTAGCTTTCAGGTAGCAAGGACTAGACGAGCTGTGGATCTAGTTTGAATCCACTATACATCCAAAATATTTGTGAATACATTTCCCCTATGTATTCCACTAACAAGTTTCCATTGCAGATCGGCTTCAGCAACAAGCACTTCTCTTCTCCTTTTCCTCCTTCAAAATCTTAAATTTTGTTCAAACTGGTTACTATTAAGGAATCCTATTGCTCAGATCTGTGTCATTAAGAAAATTACATATATATCTAGTTATTAATATCCTTTCTCAATTTTAGATCTCAGTTCAGTTTTGCATATAAAGTTATATTTTAAGAGATCTAGCTGTAATTACCCTCTTTTGCAAGCATTTAAATGAAAATTTGTAGCTTGATTTTAAGGTAGTTTCCTTTGCTGTACTTTAAAATTTCATATTCTAGAATAAAAGTGCACATCTTATTGTCTTCCCAAAATTCAATCCAAGATCCCAAGGAAAGCTTGCTTTCCTTGGTTCTCTTTTTACCTTTTTTAACTAGTTTTAACTTAGTTTCTTTTGGTTAAAAGTAAGCTGACCGAAAGGTACTGTCAGAGTAATTTTGGGAATATTTCAGTATAATATTCTTGCTTTTTTTTAGTAGGTGTAACAAAAAACAAAGGAATCTTCTGTTCAAAAGTGGGCTCAGGAGCGTTCAAATCCCCCCAAGGGTCAGCCTTTTGACTGAAATCTTTAATTTTCGCACTTTGTAAGATCTTGATTTCATTCTATATAAGAATAAAGAGGCATATTATCAGTTTTATGATATTGTAACTTTTGGTAATAAAAATAATTTTTGAATAGGCTCTTTTGAGCCCATTCCCCATCCCCCCTAGGGGGATTTGCGTCCGTGTCGTTTTTTTTCTTCCGTGCATCTTTTTTCAGTCTAGTGTAGTATTAGTCTGTAGGGTAGTATAGTTTAATTTAAAATCAATTTCATATTCCATTTTTTGGTTTCAAATTAACTTTAATACTTAACCCACGGGCCTCCTTTTGAGCCGAAAGGTGAAGAAATGTCCGTTGTAGTTTAATTAGAAAATTGTGGTTTGCTCATCTTTTTGTGTTTCATTTTCTATCATGTTTTGTTTCAGTAACCATAATAAAATCAACCCCTCCTTGATTCCCCAATTGAGGTCCACTTGGACCGAAAGAGGTTCTTGGAGGGTTTTCTTTTAAATAAGAACATCCATTTTAAAATTTACTAAAATTGACAAGAATCAGGTGTGTATGCTCTACACTTGGCTGCAGTTCATCTGATCAGTCAAGCAGTATCAAAATCATTTGAGTGACTAGTATAATCAGGATTCACTCTCCCAAATTGACAAACCATCAGGTGAAAATCCAACACCTAGATCAAACCATTACGGTGGCAAAATACCCAAAGGAAGTGGGAACTTCTGAAAAGTGACCTCGGGGCGTCGATCTCTATCACACCCTAATGGGTGCATTATGAACAATATCCCTAGAGACTTGATTCAGCCCACATATTCCTTGCACGTAGCCATGAAGGTTTAGTTTTGGACATACTCCAAGTACTCTCGGGTTTATCTGGAGTCCACCCCTTCACCTAATTTTAATCAACTCATACCTCACATTAACTTAAAACGTACTAAGAGGAAATTGCAAAATAGTCACTCCAAGAACATGCAAGTACATTGATTTTATTTTGACTTCATTCTAAGGCACTGGCTATTTTCTACTATATATATATATATATATATATATTGTGTCTCAGCATTGTGCTTTCATGCGCTCATTTTTATATCTTGTCATCTATGGTTGTTTATGGTTAATTTTCAAACTCCTAAGTAACTCTTTCAGTTTAACATCACCATACTAAGTAATTTAGCCTTAGTAACTTAATAGGGTCTACCTCCCTTGGCTTCGTTAGGAGTTGAGCCTAAACGGAGGAGTCAAGAACAAGGTGATAGCCTTGACTCGAGACTTGCCCCCAAGGACACACCGAGTGGCTTGAAGATTTTTAAAACGTGACCCAGGTGTGTGAAAGACAGAAACAAGGGGTATTGACCAAAGATGACATTGGTTCAATCACATATGGACCACTCTCCAAAATAAGAGTGGGGTGACCCAAATACTGAGATTGGTTCAACCACTTAATCAACCAAATTTTGAGTAGATGGTTGAGAAACTACAAGTTGTTCAGACGAAGGAAATTGTTGAGTCTCGAACCACACTCTTCTCACCTCTGCAATAGCAGGGCACTGGTGAATAATATGATCTCCCTTGCATATCTTACATGGGAACTTAAGTTTACACTTTGAACGATCAGTTTTCTCAATGGTGTCAACATGACTAGCAGTGGATGACTGTTTACCCTGAGCATGACCATAATAGGCTGGGTGACTGTGTCCAACCTGACTAAGAGAGTATGGTTGTTGAGAGACTTTGATGTTAAAGAATAGGATGACCTTGGAACCAAAATATGCATACCTCTGCGATGGAAGGGCATTGATGAGTAATGTGGTCTCCCTCAAAAATATTACAGGGAAACTTGATATTATGTTTTGAACAATTAGTCTTTTCAATAGTCTTAACATGACTGGTAGTGGTTGACTAATTTCCCTTTGCATGTTGATGTATTTGTAACTTCGGAATGTATTCACTTGTGTATCTTATGTATTTTACCTCGATGTTTATTTTGGGAAGTATTTATAATGTAATTGATTCATGTCATGCCTCCATGTTCCAATTAGGAGATTCAATAATGTAAACAAGCCATGTAAAGTCATTGAGGTTAACCCTCCATTGTAAATCAGGGAAATATTCCCCACAATTGTGTCAAGGTTAACCCTCCTTGTTGATCGGAGGGAAAATTCCCCACAGTTGTGGGGCACTAGGGTTATTAGACTCTCCTAGAGATGTCAGCCCTAATAAGTAATTGTTAAGTGGGCCTGACATGTTGAAGTGGAAATTAAGTGAATGAAAGAATATAAATAGAGAGTGAGCCTCTCTATTTATCACACACACACTCACTCACTGTGGTGCATGAGTGAGAGAGAGAAGAAGTTGGGATCAGAGAAAGAGATAGCTGCTGTCGAAGATCATCTTTATGTTTTCAAGTTTTACTTTTTCCATTGGTGCTCATTCTATCTCCAAGAAATTTGTAGGGTTGTCTCCTTTATGGTTTCCCCGAGGAAAATTATTTGTGTCTCTTGTCTCTTGTGTTTATTGTTGTGTGTGTTATTCTCTCAGTTAAAGATCCTAAGATAATGCTAGCTTGAATGATAAAAATATAACATGGTATCAGAGATAACCTGAGAATAAGACATTATGCAGCTGTAGAAGCTATGGATTCTTACTTTTTGGGTCTCTCTCCATAATCCATCAACAAAATTATGCTAGGATGACTCTCCATTGAAGGGCGCCTCTTTTTGTCGAAGCAGAATTTGATTCCAGTCATTTTCAGTTTTTGGTGAGGGAATTTAGGGATTTTTACAGAAGAAGAATTTTTGAGTGATCCCAGAATAGGATTTCTCTCCTTGTCAAAAAAAATTTTTAGAGACCTGGTTCGATATTTTTGGTTGGGTGTAACTCCGGGAAAGTCAAACCCTAGTTTGACCCTGGGCTGGAAAAACCCTAAATACTAAAACTGATAAGTTTTGGTAAATTCGATATATCTTGGGATTTCAGAAGTCTCAGGGGACAAAACTTTCACAGGTCTAAGATAAAATATGGGTGTACACTGTATCCAACTTTCAGCCTCATATTCATTATATTCTAGGAGATATGATTCTTCCAAGTTAGGGTTCCGGCCTCTTCCAGGATTCAACCCTAAACAAGACGCCTGGGGAGAATTGCTATATCTCGGGCTGTGAATGTCCAAATGAAATTTATGAAAATGTTTCAGAAATGGAATGGAATTTAATTTTTTTTTTCAAAGTTTTATACCCCGAAGATGAAACAGTCACACGTGGAAGTCCGTACAACTTCGCTATGCTGAACATTCCTGAAACAGGTCACCTTGGGAAAATGGTCATAAGTCCCAACTGGTGAAACCAATTATAATGAAACTTGTGGTTTTGGAACAAGGACAGAAGAGGATACATGAGCACAAAATTTCCAACACAAAGGAGTATTATGTTTGGAGATACCATAGAAACAGTATCAGGAATTTTTGTAGAAAAAATTGGTAAACTAGGGCTTCCTATTGCGGGAGTGTCCCTCCACTGTTTTCAGAAAAGCAGTACATTGGAAAGCTCACCTTGAAGAGGTCTATGTTTATATCCAATAAGATCTGAAATATTCCAATTTTTGAAAATTAGGGTTTCTCTGACAAACCCTATATCAACCATCTCTGAAACCAGGACGGACACCTCAAATCGGTAAGATACAATCTTTTGTTATTTTCATTTGAGGTTCTCATTTCAAAATGATCTATCACATCGGCTTGATCATAAGCTTGGTGAAGTTGACAAATTCCAATCATGGAAGTGTATGTTATCTCTGAAGAAAAATAATTGGACACCTACATGAGTGTAGAGGTTCCAGTTCCAGAGGGAGAAAAGAATAAAAGCCTTACACAAGAAGAACTTGTTCAATGCCAGAAGATAATTGCTGATTCAATCACTAATCACCTTATACCACAAGTGTATTCCATAAAGACACCAAAAGAGAAAAGAATATGGGAGCAACTGAAGATCAAGATCTCACCATCCAATGAAGATCCCTCAAGCGATGAGGAATATGAAGAACTCAACTCTTGAAGAACCTGTAATCCATCTTAGCATTTGGCTAATAAATGATGATATTATGAATGAAGAAGATGGTGAAGCTGAAGGATCAAGAAGGAGTCTAACCACGAAACAAATAAAGATAAGTATTCAATTGTCATTTCATGATATTGTTTTTGTTATGCATTTATTTATATTCAGTTGATGTATTATGCATGATAGAATGTTTGCATTAATGACAGTATACTACTAATATGCATGTGATGCGTAAGTAGCTCATGGTGCTATACAACTCTCCATTGCTACTTATCTAGAATGAAACCTCTTTGCTGACATATTGGATTAGTGCACAATATCAATGTTGTCCTAGTATAGATGGAAGGCATCTAGAAATTTTCCGTGAGATATGAATGAATGTTGTATTGGCTAAAATAGTTGCATAATCATATATCTTGATGTAAAAAAAAAATTCATTATGAATATACCTTATGAAATGTTTCTAACCATACAACTAATGCATTTGAATTTTAGGAAAGTTCACGTAAAATCACTTACAAGCAAAGAAGGATGAGACTTGTTCCGAAGAAAAAGTGATGACAATTCAAGATGAAGAATAATATGACAAATGTGGTGACATCATTGATGCAAAACCTTTATAGCTATGAAGAAGTAAACAAGAAGAAAGGGAAGACCAGTTCAAGAAGAATGATGTCTAGGATGCAGTATCGATACATGAAGGGAAGTTCATAGTTCCATCATGCAGTAGATGGAAANAATTCGTAGCATGAGGCTTCTCACAAAAAGAAGGCATAGAATATGAAGAGACATTTGTAGCCACTAGAAGTTAAGACACATGACAGGGAAAATCATGTGTGAAAATTAAAGAAGGACTTGTATAAGCTCAGAAGACACCCATGAGATAACACATACATGAATAGCTTGATGAAGATATTAAAATTTTATGCAAGGTTGAAGATGAAAGCCTATAGAGGATGATAAGCTCACAGATGGGTGCGATAAGAAAGTTTGAAAAGGTTCAAGACAGAGGATATTGGTATCCAATGATCCTAGATGGATACATGGAATATTAATAGCAAAGGAAGCTACTTGTCACTTCGGTACAGAATGTTTCAATGCATAGAGTATGAAAGATAAAGGGAGAATGATGCTTCACTTCAGAGGGAGTGACTGCACAAGATCCCGAGGTTTGACATGGTACAACAGGATGTACAGATTACTGATGACTCTATGATTTACTGAGAGTAAAGTGGATTCCAACATTTGCTTCAAGGTTGAAGGCGGAAGACCAGTGATGCTCCTCCTATATGTCGATGACTTGTTCCTGACAAAAAAGAGGAACTCATTAAAGTTGCAAGAAGGAGACTTTCTTCCAAGTTCGAGATGAAGGACTTGGATATGATGCATTACTTCTAAGCATGGGGGTGTCACAGAATGCAGATGGAATATCCCTGAGACAAGGGAAGTATGCAGTAGAGATCCTAAATAGGTTCAGGATGACAGATTTCAAGGCCATGAACACACCTATGGCATTGAACCTAAAGCTATTGAGTGTTACTTCATCAGAGATGGTTGATTCTATGATGTATCGTCAGATGATTGGTTTCTTGATGTACCTGACGAATATGAAACCAGCTATTTTCTTTGTTGTGAACACATTGTGACATGTTCACCTGATGGTTGCAAAGCATGCAGTGACGTACTTGAAGGGTACAGTTGAGTATGGGTTCAAGTATGAGGAGAATAAGAAGATTAACCTGGAGGGTTATGTGGATTCATATTGGATAGTGCCATCAATAGGAAGATCACTTTAGGGTGTTGCTTTAGTATGGGATCAGATGTGATCTCTTGGTTTAGTAGGAAGCAGTCCTTTGTGGCACTAAGTATAGCTGAAGCAAAGTATGTCGCAGCTTGTTCATCTAGTTTTGAGTCAGTATGGATGAGGAAGCTATTGTCTGATATTTGATCTCTAGTTGGATGCTACTTGTATATTTTGCAACAACCAGAGTTGTGTGAAGTTTTCTGAGAACCCGGTGTTCCATGACAAGTCAAATCATATCAAGATCAAATATCACTATATCAAGGACATGTTGCAGAGGGGAGTAGTGAAGCTACAGTATGTTGCGATGGACAAACAGATAGCTGATGTGTTGACTAAGCCATTGGCCAGAGTGAAGTTTGAGTACTTTAGGGAGAAGCTTGGTGTTCTCTAGATCGAGGTTCCCTCCAAGGGGAAGTGATGAGTCCAAGATCCATTCTAACATGGTGAGAGGATTGGTTCCTTCCATGGTCAGATGTAAGGGCTGAGACATTCTGTCATGGTGAGAGGATTGGTTCCTTCCATGGTCAGATGTGAGTGTTGAGCCATTCTGAGGTGACTGTGAGATGTGTTCTCACATTATCAGATATAAGCGATGAATGCCATTCTCTGAATGGAGGCACCTGGTCAGTTACTAGGAATAATCATCCTAGATATAAGGGCCATTTTGATGTGATTGAGGGATGTGTTTACACATGATTAGATATAAGTGTTGAAGGCCATTATCTGGGAGAATGGAGGCACCTAGTCAGTTACCAAGAATCCTTAGCCTAGGTCTGAGAGCCATTCTGATGTGACTGTAGGATTGGTTGCCACATGATCAGATGTAAGTGCAGATCATTTTCAGAGATGATAGTAGGTGTGTCCTATCATGATGGTGATTTTAAGTGCTAATCCTTTTCACAAATGGTAGTAGGTGTGTCCTACAATGCTGGTGATTGTAAGTGTTGTTCCTTTCCATGGATGATAGTAGGTTTGTCCTATCATGTTGGTGGTTGTAAGTGATGAGCCTTTCCACAGATGATAGTAGGTGTGTACTATCATTCTGGTGGTTGTGAGTGCTGTGACTTTTCACATATGGTAGTAGTTGTGTCCTACCATGTTGGTGATTGTAAGTGTTGTGCCTTTTCATAGATGGTAGTAGGTGTGTCATACCATGCTAGTGATTGTAAGTGCAGTTCCTTTTCACAGATGATAGTAGGTGTGTCATATCATGCTAGTGAATGTAAGTGCTGGGCCTTTCTGACATGGTTCTTGGATGTGTTCCTCCCATGGTTAGATGTAGGTGTTGGCCATTACTTTCTGACATGGTGTTGGATGTGTTCCTCTCATGGTTAGATGTAAGTGCTGGGTGGGCCATTCTGACTTAGGCTTAGATATAAGTGCTAAAGAAGAACTACATGGAGGCTAGGCCTACAACTAGCATGAAAAAGGGCTGGCTCTGTAGAACTTCCTATGACGAGAAGAATGAAGAGATAGCACCATTTGATTGAGATATCAGAAGCAATGATGATGATGATGATCCAATGATGATACAGACTTGATGATGATCAAGTGATGCTCTAGATCAAGTGATGATACATACTTGATGATGATCCAGTGATGCTCTAGATCAAGTGATGATCCAGACTTGATGATGATCCAATGATCCTCTAGATCAAGTGATGATCTAGACTCAATCATGATCCAATGATGATCCATACTTGATGAATATGACTTGGCAATGAAGATGACTTAACTATGAAGATGACTTGAAGATGAAGATGACTTGATGATGATCTAGGTGATACAGAGAAGAAGACATGTGATGATAAATTATGTCGAGAGAATACCTTCCTAGTTAAGACAGAGTGTTGATGTTTTTCTAACTTCAGAATGTATTCACTTCTATATCTTATGTATTGTACCCTGATGTTTATTTCGGGAAGTATATATAATGTAATTGAGTCATGTCATGCCCCGATGTTCTGATCGGGAGATCCAATAATGTAAACAAGTCATGTAAAGTCATTGAGGTTAACCCTCGATTGTAATTCAGGGCAATAGTCCCCACAATTATGTCAAGGCTAACCCTCCTTGTTGATCGAAGGGAAAAGTCCCCACAGTTGTGGGGCACTAAGGTTATTAGACTCTCCTAGAGATGTCGGCCCTAGTAAGTAATTGTTAAGTGGGGCTGGCATGTTGAAGTGGACATTAAGTGAATGAAAGAATATAAATAGAGAGTGAGCATCTCTATTTATCACACACACACTCACTAACTAGGGCGCATGAGTGAGAGAGAGAAGAAGCTAGGATCATAGAAAGAGACAACTACTGTCGGAGATCACCTTTATGTTTTTGGGTTTTACTTTTTCCATTGGTGCTCATTCTATCTCTGAGGAAGTTGTGGAGTTTTCTCCTTTATGGTTTCCCCAAGGAAAATTATTTGTGTCTCTTGTCTCTTGTGTTTATTGTTGTGCATGTTATTCTATCAGTTAAATGCCCTAAGATAATGCTATCTTGAATGATAAAAATATAACATAGCATGATGTACAGAGGCTAAGAGTTCTCCCCTAGCATGACCTGCATAGTTTAAGAGACTGGGTGCAACATCACCCGCAGAGGTTGGGCGGTTAGGATCAACATGCTTCACACAGGTTGAGTGTGTGCCCCTAGCATAACCTACAGAGGTTGGGTGGTTAGGTCGAACATGACCTGCATAGGTTGGATGGGGAGGTTCAACTTGACCTATAGAGGTTAAACAGGTGGCCTCAGCATGAACTATAGAAGCTAAGTGACTAGATCCAAGATGACCTCCACAGGTTGGAAAGGTTACACCATCATGATCAACAGAGGATGGATGGTGAAGATCAACTTGAATTGTAGAGCTCTAGTGCTTAGATATAACATGATCTACATAGGTTGGATAGGTTCCCCCAGCATGAATTGTAGAGGATGGGTGGTGAGGTTCAATGTGACCTATAGAGGTTGAACGGGTGCTCCCTTTATTTTGAGTTTTCTTCCTATTCTTCCTCATTTTACACATTTTAGACTATTGGTTACTAGTATAAGTACTTTCACTACATGAGGTAGAAGGAGGAGGAGAGGAGACTATGGGTGAAGGGGAAGCATTTTTTTGATGCCCCTGATATAATGATCTTACTTGAGAATAATTAGGATCATTCATGATAGTTGGAGTGGAGAACAACCACACCGATAGCCCTAGGGTGAATCCAGGTAGATTTAAGATGGCCATCAAAGGAACACCAACATTCCATGTGAGAGGAATAATACAAGGAGTCCCTAGTGAGGGGGTCTCCTGCAAATTGTTAATAGGGGTGATATCCATAGTTTCAAACAAGAATACCAAGTCTAAGGTCAACAGGAAACCAACAGTACAAATAACACACCACTAGCAAAAAATACCTAAGTATGAAGCCAGGAAAACAAAGATTCCTTCCAAAGGAAAGTATGGGATGATGAGGGCCCATAACTAACCATTGAAGGAAGGAGAGTAGTTACTTGGAGTCTCTTGAATAGTTCTCTGGGTGCAAGAACAGGAATCACCCAACCACCCTACCAAATTATCAACTGAGGTTACCTTCTAAGTATTCTGTAGGAGCACTAGAAATAGCCTTCCAATGCCACCAGTGTAATATCCTAGCATACAAGATACTAAGGATACCAAAATCATCGAGAAAGTCTGGGTGAACAGTCACCAGTCCAATCGATGCACATGTTCAGGGTAGCTAAGCCCGAAACCCAAGTAGTACTAGGAACCACATGGGGCTGGGAGGAGGTACTGGGTGAGTCCCCAAACATGCAATAACTTTGGTGTATGCTTTACTAAGAAGAGGAGGGGTATCTTCAACAGCTCAGTATTGCACAACCTCGTGCTTGACTCCTATGTGAGAGGAGATTTTCAGTGTCTTTCTCAACTAATTTGGATTTCCTAACAGATATGCCACTATGTTTGAGTTTTATATTTTGGGCAGTTAATATATCCCTAACTCAAAACACTATCCTAGACTAGTGTGTGTCATCCCTAGAAACAAACAATTTCTAATATATTTTATATATTAAGTGTTTATTTTAAAGGGTTGTTGATTACTCAAAGGGGGTGGAAGAGGTGAAACCAATGGTGTTTTGAATCAATGTTGAAACAATATGACTAAACAAAAGAGAACTTGAAATGCGAAAAGAAAAAAAATTTCTCTTTATTTTTCAAATAGAAAACTTGAAATCCACAAAAGAAAATATTTATTTTTTTCAAAAACAATGATATGCAGTGCATTAAAGACAAACCCTAATCTACATGCATATTAAAAAAGTATACACTCTTTTTATTTTTATTTTATAAATGAAAAATAAAATCTTACCTACAAACTAATGTATGCAGATAACAAGAACAAAGCAAAAGGACTCCTGCTATACAACCACTAAACAGACTTTAGACAACCCTAAAGTTAGTATAAACCCTACTTGGAATGGAGGCTTGCATAAGAGACAATTCAACTACTTAGGCATGGTAAATTTAACCAAAAAAATAATAAGGAAACGAACACCAACAAGATTTTGAGCTCTGACAACGATCACTGACAAAGGCTAACAAGAAAGATGAGCCAAAAGTCAAACCAAGCAAAGGGGGTGGGGGGGATGAGAAAGGAACAAAACCTAATGATACAAAAGGACTTTAAACCTATAAAAAGAACACCCTAAATGGATGACACTAACTACATGGATTCATGCACCTAAAGAGGAGCCCAAAAAACCAACCAAACAACAAAAATGAGGAAAAAACATTGTTTTGAGGCATTCGTGAGTTGCAATACTGCCAGGTTGTGAGTCACTCATAGTTTGGTAGTAATGAAGGTCGTGAGTACATTCTAGACTCACTATTTTTGAGACTACATCCTGCAAATGGGTGGAAAAAATCCTAGAAGGGTCAAAAAATGGCCTAAAAAGGCAAAGGAGGTGCCCTATCAGGGTGAGAAGGTGTTCCTAAGTGGAATGAATGACCTAAAACCTTGTGAAAGGATGTAAGAAATACATAGAAACCCAAAACAAACAATGGTCTCCCCAGTGGAGTCGCCAATTTTGTTGTAGAGGAAAGATTCCTATCGCTAGGGTTTAAGAGGCCATCAACATATTGGGGTTAAAATAGAGATGCATACAGTTCTACAAGTATATATAAACAAGTTTTAGAGATTATAAAGGTTCATACCATGAAAAACGAAGGTTGATCCAAGATTCCCTTCAATCCTCCTCTTGCTCCTGTTTCTCCAAGAGACTTGCAAAACAAGTTATACCTTCCTCAAACCAATATGACTAAATGTAAAACAATGGTAATCAAAGCAATATAAAATCCTAATCTGATTATCATAAACATCTTATCACAATGGTAAGTATAACATACATTAGACAGTGATTTGGGAAGAAGAATGACATCACATCCTTATAAAACATGGAAGAAGTACAACTATACCTTATCCAAGTAGGCACCTCATGAAACCTTGATCTGGTTCTGTTGCTTCTCTTCTCCAAGGAACTTAGGCTCCAAGATTTGCAACACAAGGAGATGATCTCTAGGGAAAAGGTGGAGGGAATGAGAGTCCCAATTCCTCCAACATAACAATGCAATGATTCAAGTACCTTTTCATGGAACTCTCTACCTGTATTTATATGTTTATGAAGAGACAAGGTCGAAGAAAAAGTAGTTGCATAACCACCCAAACTACCCAAAATTCGAGAAACATCCATTTTTGACATGTACAAGAAGTATTCATGAGTTGCAGTCACAACAGTTGTGAATGCAAAGCGATATTTGCGGGTTGCAGAGACAATAGCCGGGAATACAAAGGGATTTGCAGGTTTACTTGCATAAAAATTGTGATTACAATAGTAATTAGGGGTATTTGCAGGTAGCATGAAGGGAAAGTCATGAATACAAAGGTGAAATTCGTGGGTACCATGTAGGACAAGTCACAAATATGTCAAATATGCTCATTTTTTGGATACTTATGTGAATTTTCAAACTTTGGAGTCTTCTACAAAGTTTTTTCTCACTTAGATACCTTTCCAATGGTGCATATATGTGGTCAAACAGAGCTAGAAAACTCTACATATGATTCCTCCAAGTTAGGAATTTTTTCAGTGACTTTTCTGAAGTTTCGACATGTGACAGAATCATGGGAAAGTGGTCACAGGAAGAGAGAGTGTCATTTTAGGCTATAATAGATCCCCCTAATGTATGAGGTTATAAGGGAAGATGATAACCACAATAAATTATAAAAGGAAACAACAGATTCATGGAGAGAGAAGATAATCCAATATCGAAAGGCTTGAACAGAGGTACCTAAAAGAGAGATAAATGCCAAACAAAACTGATCTTTGAGACATACAAGTCCATATACAAATCATCACCATAAAGATACATGCGGATCCAACATATGTATAGCTGATGTAACTATCATGGTCACTCAATATGCAAAAAAGCACCATACCAAATATAAAGCAGTCCTAGCCACAAGTGAACAAGGTGGATCCATGATCAATAATCAATCATAGAAACAAGAATACAAGGTGGATCTATGTATCATCAAATGTCATATGAAGTGTGACAAGGTCTTACACAACTCAGGAAATAACAAAATATGACGATGCTACTATCGGTCCAAGGTCTTCAATCCAAACCGCCCAAAGGTATGAATCCTAACCATGAAAATAAAGGAGCAAAAGTTGAACATGGAGGAAACTGTTTGATTAATGACCATTGATGAGGACTGTTAACAAACGTGAGGGAAACCACCATTAATGAAAATGGTCTTCAAGGTACCTAGTACATTCTAACAAGTGTGAATACAAGAACTTGAATTCAAACACTTGAAGAATCCATCGAGTAGGAGACATTAAGGAATTCCCACTACCCAATAGCGAGGGAAATTCCCACTAATGACTGCAATCCCCAAGGTACTATCATAAAATTTAAATTTTATTCCCATAGAAAGAGGCATTGACATTGATAGGAAGATATTCGTTGGAAGGAAGGAACTAAGGCATCCTTCATCATCCCACACAAGGTAAGTCAAAGAATGATGGATTTGGAACTGGAACGAAGTTTTGGAGCAAGGACCACTGAAGACTGGATGTAATGAACTAATACTAGTGAATGGATGATACAAAAGGTCAAGACAACTAAAGAATGGCTGAGAAAGGTTTATCCTTGAACAATGAGTGTGACACAAAAGTGGCTTAGGAAGCTTTTGATAGAAAGAGACCAATGATGCAACTCTACAATGTAGGAGACATTGACAGATTCCCCATATAATTGGAAAAGAAACAAACTACAGGAGTAAGAAACTCTGAATTGGGATAAGGTAAAAAACTAGGACCCAAATGTTGATAGAATAAAAAATGGTGCTTTGTTCAAGGAAATAAGACTTTCTACCATGATGTTAAATACATGTGAATGAAATTCCCTTCCCTCTTTCTTGTAAAGGTTTAACGAGTTCAAGAAATAGAACTCAGGAAATTCTTCATTTTTTACAAGATCGAAGAAGATATAGAAGAATGCTTGATAAAGAACTAATTCATGGATTTTATGAGCCCAAATTCGTGGATGCTCGACGATGTTTTCATAGTTTTCAGAGTCTGAAAACTCCAAATAAGATTCCAGGGGGGGTGTTTTTTTCATAAATTTAGTCTCCTAAGGTGTAAAAAAATACAGAGGAGAACTCTCTTAGTCCAAGAGAACTAAGGTATTCCTTTTTCCTAGTTAGTCGACCAGGTCTGAAAAAGGGGTAAACTATCACCAGACCAACGCTACTTCATAAGTGAGCAGAACGCTCTAGTTGTAACAAGTGTGAAGGAAATCAAGATAACTTGAAAAGTTCCAATTATTTATGAGAATGGTACAAACAATAGTAAACTTGATTCTTTGTACTTAGGGTTTAGCGATCATGAAAAATAGATAAAGAACACTCGAAATATTTTCATGTTTAGGTCTAGAGCACGAAAAAGAGAAAACTAAGCTCGAAAAGGGTCCTTTTCCATAAGTGTAGTCCTTCAGGTTCAGAAAAGAGATAGCCTACCACTAATGTAGTTGATTGTTCAATTTACTTTAACGAGTCTAAACAAACACATTTACTAAACAATCTAGTCAATTTTTGGGATTTGTACTAGGGCTTAAAGATAACTCCATATATTTCCCTTGAAGTTTTAACGAGTCTAGAAAAGTCAACTCACGACATCCTTATTATTTTTAATGAGCTCGAAGGAGAGAAAAAAGAATGCTCTAAATGTGTGGAGACTGTTAACCCAAAAAATCCCTCACTCATCTCTCCATGACCTACACCACCTAAGGACACCATTTCACAACCCTCCATTAGACTCCCACACACTCAAAAAGGCTTAAGGATGAAGAAAAGGGCTTAAAAACCCCAAAAAGGAGCCTAAAATACTCTCCTAGCAGCTAAATCCCCCAAAAAGGGACTAAAACCCTAAAAGGGGCTAAATTTAGGGCGAAAGGGGCTAAAGCCTAGACCAAGGGCTTAAAACCCTAAAACCCCAAAAAAGCTATAAAAGGAGGGTGGGGGGTCACTCTCAAACACATTCCTCCCTTGCATACTGTTATGCTGCCCGTGGATGCCTTGAGACCCTTTGTCTCTCAAGCCACCCACACTCCCTCTCCTCCATTCGCCATTGATCCATAGCTCCCCCATCCAAGAGAGGTGCTTCTCCAAGCCAGGGCATGGTGGCCCATTCCACCCAAAGAGAAGGTATAACATTTGTTTTGTTTTGTTTATTTTTCTTTCATCTAACCCATATTTTCTTACAGGTTTCCATTATCTATTTGTAGGTTTTCTGATATGTTTTTGTAGGTTGTTGGAGTTAACCCTAATAGTGTTTGTAGAGGGGTTTCCAGCCATTTCTTTTCTTTCTTTCTTGTTCTTTGCTTTCTGTTAGTTCTAATTTCTTTACTGCATTTTCCACATGTAGGAACCTACCCTTCTTTCCTATAGACAGAAGGGAGCCATTCTTTCCCCTATAGCAAGGAGAATTGCCTGCTACAGAACTGTCGACCATACAGGATCCTTGGTCCAGATTTTTAAAATTTCAAGTTTTTTCATATTATTCCCTAGTTTTTAAAATTTCCTATCAGATCTAGGTTAAATCTAGTTTATTTCCTGTTTTTATTATTGCCAAAACCTTTGCAAGGAAAATTCGAGTTTGTTTGGCCACAGTATAGGTTACTATCGGCCGGATCTGAATCAGGATCAGAAAAACCCCAAATCTAGGGCAGGTCGCACTTATCGGACCTGAACAGGGGATGAGGTCGCTCTTGTTGGCCTAACAGGAACGAACAGGTCACCCTTAAACCCACGAAAGGTGTGACTTCACTCAGAAACACAGATCGCTTCTGTCTATGGAATCTATGCGACCCCCTTGCCTATTTCGCAAAAAAAATTGCAACCCCCTCACCAAATTTGACCAGAAATGTGCAGTTTGTCAATCAAGGGTTTAATTTCAATTTAATAGGGACTATCAGTGAGGCTTAGCTACCTTTATCCATCACATTAGTTCAATTTCAGTTTCTGTTTTAATTTACTGCAAATTCATGAACAAGCAATGTGTAAATTCCAAACAAATTTTAATGGCTTAATGAATGTAGCTTAACTAAAATTGACAGTAAAATTAACAGTCTTGCTTACCCTTTCTCCTCTACCCAGCCATCACCATTCGAGGTATTATGGGATACAATGAAGGGAAAGCTCTAATAATCCTAGGTACTTCATTGAATATTGTTCTAAACCATTAAAACTGGATGACCTGGAAGGTAGAGGGGGTAGAGAAGGAGGGATTCTCACAGCACTAAGCATCCTTCCTGTTGACCAACCTTGCATCTGGGAGGTGACCTATGGATCTATGGATGGGATTAGTCCCATTGTGTTGAGAGCCTAGCACCTTCTCTTGGTTGAAGAGGAATATCAGTGTGAGGTAGTCATCTAGTTAGGCCATAAACTTTTAGTGTTAAAAACTGTATTTGTTTACAAATTTTTGATTATTCATTGCATGCACAACAATGATATGAACTATGCCACAATATGATGAACTCATAAACCATTTGCAGCCACCTGATACCAGAAAGACAAAAAAACAAATACACCATACCAAGTAATCAACCCAACTCAGTTCATGACGCTGAGAGAGCCTTAAAATTTATCAATTTACACTAAGTTCAAACAATCTATAGTATTTGAGGACATAAGTCCCTGACTGCTTCAACTATGGGAAGTACTTGGGCTCTGCCCAGAAACTCATTGTGAGGAGTACCACGGGAACCCCAAAGTAGCTGGCCGCTAAGAGGAATTGCCAAGTGAAACGGGCAACGACCCCCACTGATTGAGTAGAAATGCCCGTGAGGAAAAAGCCAAGCATTGTATTCTAGAAGTATTGGTGGCCGAGTGACCACCTAAATCCAATAGGAAGCCATTGAAATGGGGGTCCAAAATTCATTCCCACCATTTTGATAAACATCTAACACAATTTATCCCCCATGCTCTTCCTCATGCCTAAGAGGCGAACCACCACCATTCGGGACATTGAACTAACACCATCGAGCCTCTTCTTGATGACCTTGCACACCATCATAAGGCCACATAGGCTCTGATTCAAATTAAAACCCATATCAATCTGAACCAGACCTCCACATAGCACCATCAAGCCCCACAGCTAATGCAAATCCAGATCCATTTTCTGGCATAGCCATAGCTAGTGGACCCATGTCCACACCACAACCTATCACCAATAACCTTGCAGGTGGCCCAAGCATAGTCATGTAAATTGTCATTAGTCAACTGCCACCACTAGTGACCAGCCAAGCTGGCCCATTTGCAACGCAGGGGGGCAGTGGCCCTTCCATATACACTGCCCCTCCTGCCACACAGGTGGGCAGTGGACCTTCCACTTATGTTTCCCCTACTATCATACATGGGGCCAATGTCCCTGCCACCCATACTATCCCCCCCACAACACTTGGGGGCATTGGCCCATCCATAATGGTGCCACCACAAGTATCCCCAGCTGTGCAGATGCATTATGCACCTGCAAATCCCACCACCATCGCACCTCCATCCCACATCAACCTGGGGTCAAATCTACCTTTCATGGCTCATCTTAACTTTCCTGATTTGGCTTGATTGACAAATGACCCCATTCTACATCAAGATTTTTGGCCTCCCATGCCAACCAAGTTTCCTTTAGACATTCCCAAGTTTGAAGGCAAGGCAGGGGAATGTCCCCAAAATCACATCATGAGATTCCATCAATGGTGCTCATCAAATAGCATCGTAGTAGATTCCATCAGGCTGAGGCTATTCCAATGCACCCTTACAGGTGCTACGACCAAATGGTACATTGACCTACCACAGGTCAAATACCTGAACTTCAACTCCCTAGATTTCATGTTTCTACAGTACTTCCAACTCCCTATCAGATATGATGAAGGGGTGGAGATATTTTTATCTTATCGCTAGAGCACTGCAACACATATAATTGACCACATCCATGAGTGGCAGTGACGTTACAGCTTATGTAAAATCCAACTTGACGACAGGATCTTCTTGGATTGGTTCCTAAAGACCTTGCTCCCACCCATAGCAAAGGTCATCGCATCTGAACATCCCCAATGTGAAGAAGAGGCCATACTGAAAGCCCAACAATTTAACTTGATCTACACTCAGTCTGGATATCTGTACACCATCATTCCAGACTGCCCCCATCCAAACACCTCCTACCGAGATGCACCGGGGGTATCTCATGCTGCCGATGGCATCATAGGTTCGGTCTCCCAACAACCATAGCATCATCCAACACCACCTGCCATTACACCACAACCAAGAAACACTGCTAGTGTTGCTTACCAAAACCAAACTCCATACTATGCTAGAATGATGTCCCAGTCTGGAGCAACAACTTCGTATGCACAACCTACACCACCGTAGCAGGCTCAGGCCATGGCATTGCCAACACAGTAGTACATGAGGAAAATTCCCACATTTGTGGCACCGCAGCCCACCCAAATTTATTACGCACCACCAGTGCAAGTGGTTCAATCCCCCACCCTTGCTCAACCCGCTCCGTTGGGATAGGTATTTGCACAGCAAAACCATCCCAACCATCTTGCCCCCAACAATCAACAAGGGAAAGATAGAAATAATCGGCCCCTAAACCAAGCCAATAACCAACCACAGGGAGGTGGTCAACAACCAAATCCTCCCAACAATGTCGTAGCGAACCGACCTGCCCAAAACTCCCCATGACAAAATGTACCAAGATGCAATGCCCCATTGCACACAAACCAACTGTGCACACTATGTGATGTTTATGGGCACTACACATTTGAGTGTCCCCTCATGGGTCGTGCTAAGCATGCCATTCAAAACGAGGCCCAACAAGCCTCCAATGCCATGAAACAAGCCAACCCAACCCGACACCATAAGGACCTCCCCCCATGGTGCTTCAAAACCCACTACCAGTCCAAGGATTGGCGGTAACTCCACCCCCTCCCTAGGTCAATCCCAACACTCTGGGATCACCTCCCATGGCCGAAACAGGTGTTCACCACCTGCTAGCCATTATGACTGAAGAGGTCAACATGCAAACCAAACAGAATCAGTATGGTACCACAACCAAACCCGCTGACACATCACCGGCATCAACGTCCAAAACAGTCAACCTACCTCTTTAGTTACCCCCATTCTCGCACCCCCCCTATTCGCAGGATTTCCAATAACACCACAGGATTTGTCCCAAACGCCAACCGCCATGTCCACTCTTGAGGTGCTTAAAACGTTCCCAATGCAGCAGAAAGCCTTACTAGTTTCCCTTGGGTTAGTAGACCCCTCTGACTCCAAGTTGATCACATTCGACATGGGGAATGGAGAACCACACATGCCATCCACCATCGCCTTCCAAATCCCGGTGTCTATTTGGAACATGGTTGTGCACTAGTGCATAGTGGATGAGGGGGCATCCACATGCGTTATGTCCACCTTGGTTTGGCAGAAACTAGGATCACCAATTCTGCAACCATCCTCCACAACTCTGTGGGCTTATGATGGACATGCCACTAAATCCCAAGGAATCCTCCCCCATGTCCCCATCACATTAGATGGGAAGACAGTGCTAATCGACATAGAGGTCATCAACACTCAAATAGACTATAACCTTCTCCTCGGAAGAAGTTATATGTACACCATGAGAGCGGTCGCATCAAATGTCTTCCGTCTCATGATGTTCCCTCACGAAGGGAATATTGTGACAATTGATCAACTCACTTATCATGATCCGCAAGGGTTAATGGCACCCACCAATGTTATCCCTACCATCACCACCATTGAGCCACAAGGGATGACTACACATGCTAATGTCGTCCCTGCAATCAAAAACTATGGTTGACAACACACTAGCCTCCCCATTGTTGAATGTGGGCCTTAGGTTGTCTGTTGATCCCACCATGACGGCTCCTTTCCCCTCCGTGGCATTGCCACTGACACAAAATGAGATGGCAGACTTGTGCATGGTATCATCCAGCATCGCTGCACCCAAACAACAAACATAGCTACAACCCCAAGCACAACCACAACATCGTCCGCATCCTCAACACCAACAGCAGCCGCAACATCACCCGCAGTAGTAGCATTACGCGTAGCCGCAACCACAACCGTATCCCCACATGCAACCAGCCAGGATTTATATGGGCTCATCTCCAGTCCATACGATTCCCTTCCTCTTTCCCCCACCTGGTGTCATGAGCAAGTTGATAATGGCCACCTTAATCCTACCCAACTTTACATTGGGAATTTCAGTGTGGTATCTTGATCCACCAACTAAACTAGTAATGGCCCAGGTTGTTTAAACCTCAATGCAACCCATCGTGGTCAACTCTCACCCTCCACCTGGTCCAAAAAATCCAACCTTCGCACCCACACCCACACCGCCCCACCGAAAAATGGCTAGGGACAAGAACGCCAAAGCCACTGCAGAGCCACGACACGTCCCACGTTGCGTCGTTTGTGAGCAACAGGGCCACCCAACTTAGAATTGCCCTAAAATCCCAATGATCCTTGTGCATTTAGATGCCATGGATACAAACAAAAAACATCCCCATGGTTGAAATCCCAACCGCACCGATAGTCAGAAACAAGTCACTGAGAACAAACCATGCTTGCACCCTCTACAGTTTGTATGGACGTTATTCTCACCATTGCCAAGAATTTCCTGAATTTCACATGGATTTATCCAACCTCTGTCAACATTCCTTAGATTCTGAGATGACACTGATCAAAAAAATTCACCCCCCACCTCCTTCGTCAGACACCATGTCCATTTACATGATGTCCAGTTCAATTGATTGGCTAGTCTCCACCATCACTGATGGTCCATCAGAACTGTCTCTTTCGTTGTTTCCACAGTCACAGTTCCATCTGTAACTGCAACCTAGTCGTAACCTCAACCTCAGTTACTAGGGAAACAGTGGGGTTCATTCTCGATCAACATGATCCTTTTCCTTTTTCTTTTTCTTTTCCTTTTCCTACCATCTGGGATCGTGAGTAAGTGTATCTTGGCAACCCACAATCTATAGGATTTCACATAGGGAGATCCTATGTGGTACCTTAAACCACCTACCCTACCTCTAAGGCCCCAGGATGTGTTGACTCATTTCCATCCAATTGAGATGAGGTTGCGCCTACCTCGAGGTCCATCAACGACTCCTCCTATCTCCAGGCCTACCCCTCTTCCTCCAACTAAGACTAGGGGAAAGTCCACAAAAACCACAACCAATACCATTTACATGATATCTAGCACGAGTTTTTATTCCATGTCGTCAGTTGTGGAAGATCCACCTGACCTATCCCGGCACCACTTACGCGATGATGAAGATATATGTAAGACCGCCTTTGGTTTTACCCCATTCCCTTTAAACCATAGTGTGGAATCAGTTCTTCCCATAAAAGACCAAATTTTGTTATCCCACCTTGCTAATGACCTTCATCTCAGCAAGGGGGCATACCTATTCACTGACTCAGATGGTCGAATCTTGAAGAAGCTGTACAACGGGCTCCACCTCAAGAGAGTCTATTCCTGATATAACCACTATGAGTCCCTCATAGCATAGTTTTTTCCCTTTCTTGTTTTTCAACATTTTTTAGCACATGTTAGGGTCAACACCATTAGCTGCTAATTAAAAATCACCTGGAACCTATTCGAGACACCTCTCACACCTCCAGGCCCAAACCTCTATCTTCTTATGAGACCATTGTCTCATGTTTAACAAATAAGTTTCAGGACCGCTTCCTGAAAGTCACCTTGATTTATGGTCCATAGCATGGCGATATGAGTGTGTGCGGACCTGTACTTGTATCACTCTTGCCTACCACTACTCATGTGGGTTTTTAGGCCACTACCCGTTAAGGGTTACCATGTTTTTAGTTTTGTTTTGTAATTTAACACATAGTTGTCTTTTCTATCCACCGCACTTTATGTGGAATTCTGGACCAATGTCCACAAAACGATTTATTTTTCTTGCATGTATTTGGCATGTAAGTGCCCCTAGACTTGCACTCACGTCAGATGTATTCAATTCCATCCACCGCAACTCACACACAGCTCTCTTGACCTCTATCTGAGAGCCACCTTGATTTGCATGCCTCTACCACATCGACTCGTGAGCCTCTGCCGCGATCTATCCCATGCATGTATCGATATGTTTTAGAGCCTTCTACTCCATCCATATTGTGCAGATGACCTTTGGACCATTGTCCACCGTCCTGACATGGGGCACCACCTGTGCCACCACAATCGGTTGACCATACTAGAGTTTCATTTAAGCTCTTTTCTGACTCCTTAAAACAATGAAAAGATAGCCGAGCACAGCTGCTTCCTTTCCCACTCGCTAAAGTATAGGAAAGGGTGTCTACATCATCTCATTTACCTCTTTTTGCGGACCATGTAGACCATTAAATGAAAAGGACCACCTTGGCGTATTCAAGCCAAGACCGTTCCCCTCTGCACACTTTTATGTTTTCTCGGGTAGAAGGGCCGCACCTTACGAAAAAGCTCACCACAGGTTGTCGTTAAGCTCTTTTCTAGAATTCTCATCAAGAAATGATTGTCGAGCAAACTTGGTTTCATTCATGCTCGTAAAAGTATTTGAATGACCATCCAGTCGGTATAGGTTTAACCTTTTTTGTCCTGATTGGACTACCAATGGTAAAGAAGTCTCTCACCCTCTATAGGATGGGTGAGCTCTCCTATGTATACTTTTATCCCTTTTCGAGCACAGGAGACTACCAATGAAAAAGAGCCCCCACTGGAGTCTTCTTCGTGCTTTCAGACTCTCTAAAATTGAAAGCACCATCAAGCATTTACTTTCTCGGGCTCACCAAAAAACCACGAGATAGTACCATAATGGTTTCCCTAGAAACCATCCCATAGAAAATAGTTTGGCAGCATTCCCCCTTTGGTTCACCTTTGTTCAGAGTACTCTACAATGTGTCTTCCTTGGATCCCATCAATATCAAAAGTGTCAACCTCCTCCAAGTATTTCCCATCTGCAGTGACACGCCCAGTATTACAACTATGATCCCATTCCTAGGAGTCAGCTTCATTTGCTGCCTCATTCACCCTGCCATCATATTCTGAACAAAGGAAGATTGATTCTACCACACTCCCCCTGCCCCTATCCAATTATTTCCCTCCCACTCCCCCCCCAATTTAGTGGGTTAGTCCATAGATTGTCTCACACCTTTCGGCTATCTCCCTCGCACTCCTAGTGAAGGAAACATCATTTCCTTAATGAGGCCCAGGTCTCCCTCTATCACGACAACACATATACTCCATAGGATAGACCCAGAGGTCCCTATACCCCAGTTTCATTAACCTCATTGATGAATTCCTTGGACCACTTGAGAGGAGTACTTAGTTCCTCTCGGGATGGTTGTTTCTCACGTGCTCGACTCCAACTACATCATCGCACCATTGAGATTCGTACAGGGTTTGGTCCACACAGTACTTGGTTAAAGACCTCGGATATCACCTGACTCTAGCACATTGATGAGTCTATTCGAGGGACCTAAATAGATTATGTCCCTTGTGATTTTTGGGTTGCGTTGGAGACAGTGTTCAGAAGCCCCAGCAGTGCTTCTATATAGATCTATGATTGATGCAGCATACTTGTACCCCAGAGACTCTGACTCTCAATCAGCGAGACCATACAACTATGCACCATTCCACATCCAGTAGGTCATTAGTCATGGAGATATAGCATTCCATGAGAATGCCATGGGTCCAATGTACCAGTTCTTTAGATCAGTATTGTATTCAGCCTCACATTGAGGCAACCATTATTGTATCATCAGTTTATATGATCGACTCTTGTATTTTAAAGCATAGATCAAATTATTCTTTTGACATTGTCACGAGCATGGGGATTCCCGCCTCGTCCATATACATGTCACACATTATTTGTATCTCACCCATTGATGGGAACCATATTAATACAAAAACCAAAAGCCACCATGCCCCAGCCCCGAAAGCACCACCTCTACGCAGCAAATCCTATGATGTCCGTTGGCCATACGATGAGCTCCTACCATCACACATCAGGGGGAAATATGTTAACCCAAAAAAATACCTCACTTAGCTCTCCATGACCTACACCACCCAAGGACACCATTTCACGACCCTCCATTAGACCCCCACACCCTCAAAAAGGCTTAAGGATGAAGAAAAGGACTTAAAAACCCCAAAAAAGAGCATAAAATACTCTCCTAGGAGCTAAATCCCCCAAAAAGGGGCTAAAACCCTAAAAGGAGGTAAATTTAGGGAAAAAGGGGCTAAAGCCCGGACCAAGGGCTTAAAACCCTAAAACCCTAAAAAGCTATAAAAGGAGGGTGGGAGGTCACTCTAAAACACACACCTCTCTTGCATACTGTTATGCTACTTGTGGATTCCTTGAGACACCTTTTCCTCTCAAGCCACCCACATCCCTCTCTCCTCCATCCATTCTCCCCATTGAGCCATAGCTCCTCATCCATTGTTGAGTGAGATAGGGAGGTGCTTCCTTCCAGCGAGGGCATGGTGGACCATTTCACCAAAGGAGGTATAATCTTGTTTTGTTTATGCATTTTCTTTAGTAGTTTTTTATTTTTGACCCATGTTTGTTTGTAGGTTTTTCTATTAACATGTTTTGCAATTTTTTTTTTGCTTAATAGTTGTTTGCAGGTAGCCAAGGCGAAGCCCTAACATTGTCTGCAGAGGGGCTCATGGCCACTATTTTCTTTCTATCTTTGCTTTCTGTCCATTTCACTTTCTTTTCAGCATTTTCACACACAGGAACCTACCCTTCTGTCCTATAGATAGAAGGGAGCCATTCTTGCCCCTATAGTAAAGAGAAATCCCTGCTATAGAGATGAGTGTCAGATACAGTAGAAACTAGTTCCAATTGCAAGGAAGATACCTAAGCATAATGCAAGGAACATGAGCAAGATAAAGACACTTGGGGAATGTATTCTCAAGGAAAATGGTGTCAAGTTGCAAAGAAAAAAAGGTACAAGGTTGAGCGATGATGAGAACAGAGATGAGGGCTTATACAACGAGCTGAAAGTGTGGAAGCCGACATTAGGATCATAAGCGCAAGTAGGGCACATGCAAATTCAAATACATCTTGAACAACAAGGTGGGGCAAGTAAAAATTTGTGAATCCAACTACAAATCCCATCTCCAAGGAACAACAACATCATAATCACATTCATAAGAAAAGATCTTATGCAACTCACTTTGGCAGAGACACATGCAACTTTTCTATCTTCTACATAAGGTGTAGCCGAGGGAGAATCAACGAAATAGGATTCTATAGTGCCAAGGCCTGAGTATTTATGATCAATAAGATCAACCTCAGAAGAAAATAAAAAATCAACAAGGGAGATAGAGTCTATAGTAATAAACTCGGTATTAGAGGAGTTGAGAAATAAATAATAAAAAACAAACTCATCAGGATCATTGACTTGATCCTCAAAGGGGGATTCGAAAGAACCATCAATTTCAACATAATAAAATTGTTCAACTGATAGATCAGGATTATCAAGCAAGTAAGGGTTAGACTTAGTCACAATTGCACCAACATCCATAAGAGGGTCATACATTATCAAGGACTCTAGGAAGACTTCATCAGATCGAAGTAAACCATTCTAGATAGGACACATGTCTAGACATTCAAATGGATCAACAAAGTGGAAAGTAGGATCCACATTCCATATAGGATGAAACACTTGGTAAATTGTCAGAATAAACTCCCGAGAAGGTAAACATGAACACAAAGGCTTCTTCTTAATAGCACTTGAATGCAAGGGATATGAGGCCACATAGCTCAGTTGTGGTGGGGTAGTGTCTACAGAGACACTAGGAATCAATAAAGTAAAAACCTAGTCTCTATTTGGGTCAGGATAGGGATCAAGAAAATCCAGTTGATTAATAGTGACAATTTCTTCGCCATGATTAAAGTACATCACATGAAAGAAAGTTGACACTACAGCCTACATGGCATAAACATAATCATGCCTGAGGAGAATATTGAATTCCAAGGGGTCCTCAATAACCATGAAATCAACAAAGAAGGTATTCCCACCCAAAGTAACAGGTGTTTGAGCACTAATTCCCAAGGATATACTAGTTCTCCTATCAAACGCTAGTAACTGACTAGTTGTCAACACAAGGATGGGAGATTCCATGCCTCACCATGCACGAGTAGAAAATATACTAACTGAGCCTCCTTCATCCACAATACAATGAGTAATCATGTATTTCCCAACTTTGACCTTTATATGAAAAGGTGCATCAAAAGAAAGGGGCGTCTCAGCTAGACTATCTCGATCAAAAGAAGCAATCAGAGAGCTTAGCGGGGCTTCATCCAAAGTGATTTCCCCCCTTGTTCAGTAAGTTTTGAATTGGAAGTGAATAAAATGTGACTATAAGACACTTCACTCTCCAAAATAAGAGTGGGATTGATTGATTATGGAATTGATTCAACAGCGTCGTAAAACCCACTCTCCGAAGGGAGAGTGGGATAGACCAAAGATGACATTGGTTTCTTCGGAGAGTGGGATAGACCAAAGATGACATTGGTTCAATCACATATGGATCACTCTCCAAAAGAAGAATGTGATGAACCAAAAGTTGAGATTGGTTTGACCACTTGATCAACCAAAGGTTGAGTAGATGGTTGAGAAACTACAGGTTGTTCAGGAGTAGGAAATCCTTGGGTCTCATACCACACTCTTCACACCTCCACAATAGTAGGGAACTGGTGAGTAAGATGATCTCCATCACATATATTGAAAGGGAACTTAAGTTTACACTTTGAACAACTAGTTTTCTCAACAGTCTCAACATGACTAGAAGTGGTTGAATGTTTACCCCCAGCCTGACCATCAGAGGATGGGTGTCTATTTCCAACCTAACTAAGAGGGGTTGGTTATTTATAGACTTTAGGATGTTAAAAAATGGGATGACCTTGGAACCAAACTCTTTGTACCTCTACGATGGAAGGGCATTGATGAGGAAGGTGGTCTCCCTCACAAATATTACAAGGAAACTTGGGATTTTGTTTAGAATGGTTATACTTTTCAGCAGTTTCAAGATGACTTATAGTGGTTGATTGATTTATCTTAGCATGACCTACATAAGATGATATTTTCCCCCCAGCATGATCTGTTGAGGTTGAGATACTAGGTCTAGCAAGAGGATGGGTAGGATACAGATGCTTCACAGAGGTTGAGTGTGTGCCCCCAACATATCCTGCAGAGGCTAGGTGGTTGGGTCCAACATGACCTACATAGGTTGGGAGATTAGGTTCAACTTAACCTACAGATATTGAATGGGTTCCCTCAGCATGAACTGCAGAGGTTGAGTGAGCAGATCCAACATGACCTACAGAGGTTGTAAAGGTTCCACCAGCATGATCAGTAGAGGCTGGATGGTGAATATCAACTTCACTTGCATAGGTTGAGTGCTTAGATCCAACATGACCTACAGAGGTTGGATAGGTTCCCTCAACAAGAATTACAGAGGCTGGTTGGTGAGGTTAAATGTGATGTGTAGAGATTGAACGGATTCCCCCTTGCTTTCGAGTGTTCTTCCTATTCTTCCTTCTTTTAATCCTTTTAGACTGTCGATCACTAGTATCAGTGCTTTCATCACATGAGGTAGAAGTAGGAGGAGAGGTAGCTTTAGGTGAAGGGGAACTAGTGTTTGTATTCCCTTGATATGATGAGCTTACTTGAGAAGCATTAGGGGCATTCAAGATAGTTGGAGTGGAGAACAACCACACCGATAGACCTAGGGTAAGTCTATGTAGATTCAAGGTGGACATCAAAGGAACACCAACATTATTTGTGAGAGGAATAATACAAGGAGTCCCTAGTGAGGGAGTCTCATGGGTGGTGTTCACAAGGGTGTTATCCATAGTTTCAAACATGAATACTAAGTCTAAGGTCGACAGGAAACCAATAGTATGAAGAACACACCACTAGAAAAAAAGACTTAAGTATCAAGCCAGGAAAACAAATTTTCCTTCCAAATGAAAGTATGGGATGATGAGGAGCCATAAATAACCAGTGAATAAAGGAGAGTAGTTACTTGGAGTCTCACGAAGAATTCTCTGGGTTCAAGTACTAGAATCACCCAACCTCCCTCCCAAATTGTTAACCATGGTTACCTTCAAAGTCTACCCTAGGAGCATTGGAAACATCCTTCCAATGCCACTAGTGTAAGATCCTAGTAGACAATATACTAAGGCTAACAAAATCGAGGAGAAAGTTTGGAAGAATAGTCATCAGTCTAGGCAATGCACATGGGCATGGTATCTAAGCCCAAAAATCAAGTAGTACAAGGAAACACAGGGGTCAGGAGGAGGTATTGGGTGATTCCCTAAACATACAACAACTCTGGTGTATGATTTATTGAGAAGAGTAGGGGTATCTCCAACATCACACTATCGCACAACCTATTTCTTGACTCCTGTGTGACAAGAGATTTCCAGTGTCTTTATCAACAAAATTTTATTTCCTAACAGATATGCCACTATGTTTGGGTTTGAATTTTTGGGTAGTTAAGATATCCCTAACCCAAAACACTATCCTAGACTAGTGTGCGTTGTCCCTAGAAACAAATAGTTGCTAATATATTTTTAGATATTAAACATCTATTTTAAAGGGTTGTTGATTACTCAAAGGGGGTGGTAGAGGTGAAACCAATGTTTTTTTGGCTCAATGTTGAAACAAGATGACTAAACAAAAGATAACTTGAAATGCAAAAAGAAGAAAACATTTCTCTTTCTTTTTCAAATAGAAAACTTGAAAGCCACTAAAGAAAATATTTTTTTAATTTTTTCAAAAACAATGATATGCAGTGCATTAAAGACAAACCCTAATCTAAATGCATATCAAACAACTATATTCTCTTTTTATTTTTATTTTATAAATGAATAGAAAAACTTACCTACAAACTAATGTATGCAAATAAGAAGAACAAAGAAAAAGGACTCCTGATATACAACCATCGAATAGACTTTAGACATCCCTAAAGTTAGTATAAACCCTACTTGGAAGGGAGGCTTGTATAAGAGACAAGTCAACTACTTAGCCATGGTGACTTTAACCAAAAAAATAATAAGGGAACAAACACCAACATGCTTTTGAACTCAGACAAAGATCACTAATAGAGGCTGACCAGAAAGATGAGCCAAAAGTCAAACAAAGCAAATGAGGTGGGGGGATGAGAAAAGAACAAACACTAATGCTAAAAAAGGAATTGAAATGGAGATAAAGAACACCCTAAAGGGATGAAAATAACTCTCTGGAATAAATCACCTACAAAGGACCCCAAAAAACCTACCAAACAACCTTCAAACAATAGAAAAAACCACAAGAATGAGGAAAAACATTGTTTTGAGGCAGTCACGAATTGTAATACTACCAGGTCGCGAGTCACTCATAGGTTGGAGGTAATGAAGGTTGCAAGTACATCCCAGACTCACTAATTTTTATTCTGCATCTCACGAATGGGTGGAAAAACCCCTAAAAGTGTCAAAATATGGCCTAAAAAGGAAAAGGACATGTCTTGTCAGGATCAAAAGGTGTTCCTAAGTGGAAAGAAGGACTTGGAACCTTGAAAAAGACTAGAATAAAGACATAGAAACCCAAAATAGAAAATTCTCTCCCTGGTGGAGTCTCCAGTTCTATTGTAGAGGAAAGTTTCCCATGGCTAGGGTTTAAGAGGCCATTAACATACTAGGGGTGAAAGAGGGATGCATTCAGTTCTGCAAGTATATATAAACAAGTTTCAGATATTAGAATAGGTCATACCTTGACAAGCTAAGGTTGATCCAAGCAGCCCTTCAATCCTCCTCTTTCTCCTCTTGCCCCAAGAGACCTACAAAACAAATTATACCTTCCTCAAACCAATATGACTAAATGTAAAACAATGATAATCTAAGCAATATAAAAAATAATCTGATTATCATAAACATCTGATCACAAACAGAATTATAACATACATTAGACAGTGATTTTGGAAGAAGAAGGACATCACATCTTTAGTAAAAATGGAATAAGTACAAGTATACCTTCTCCAAGTCAGGCACCTCATGAAACCTTGATCTAGTTCTACTGCTTCTCTTCTCCAAGGAACTTGACCTCTAAGCTATGCTACACAAGGAGATGATATCTAGGGAAAAGGTGGGGGGAATGAGAGTCCCAATTCCTCTAGAATAACAATGCAATGATTCAAGTCCCTTCTCATGGATCTCTCTACCTCTATTTATATGTTTATGAAGATATAGGGTTAAATACAAAGTAGTTACAACCGAATGAGTCAGTTTCATAACCTCCCAAACTACCCAAAATTTGAGAAACATCCATTTTTTACATGTACAGGACATATTCATGGGCTGCATTGACAACAATCGTGAATACAAAGCGATATTCATGGGATGTAGTGACAACAGTTGCGAATAAAAAGGGATTCATAGGTTGACTTGAATAAAATTTGTGAATACAATAGTAATTCAAGGTATTCGCGGGTAGCATGAAGGGAAAGTCGTGAATACAAAGGTGAAATTCACAGGTACCATGTAGGAAAAGTCATAAATATGTCAAAGACGCTCATTTTCAGTGTACATTTTGGAATTTTTTGAGTTTGGAGTCTTCCAAAAAAACAAATTGGACTTAAATACCTTTCCAACCGTACAGAGAAGAGGTCAAACAGAGTTATGGAAATCTAGATATGGTTCCTCCAATTTAGGTGTTTCTTCAGTGACTTTTCTGAAGGGTCTGTTATAGATGATTTTACCACACATCATTGATCACATATTTATGGAATTCCCAGTCCCTCTGCAGACTCTATGAACCCCATGGACTTATGTTATCCTTTGATGTTCCAAGTTCATCCATTAAAAACCCATGTTTATTGTTGTACGTGAATTTTAAACCAATACTCCTATGTACACATGACTTTTGACCTCAAACACATGTACATTAGGATGTGTGCATAAATCCAAATAGTTTTGGATTTTTCCTCATATGAGTCTGAACCACTTTACTCTTGGCCTTCCAAATGCCTTGAGAACACTTGAATTCTACCCTCCATTACCCTTTTGGAGTTCTATATAAGGAACCCCTTGGATACATTGAGGAGGAGGAATTGAAGAGCAAAGAAACTATTGGTATCAAATCCATCCTACAATAAAAAAATAAAAATAAAAAAAGAGTTAATTTTTTTTTGGATTCTAGCAACATTGTTGGAAAATTCATGATTGTTTCAATGTTAAAGTCCACCAAATATCAATCCAAGCATTACGATACATCACACGAAGAGATAAGGAAATGAGGAGGAAACACACACATGGAATGTTAGAATTTGGGGATTATTCCAGGATTGATGGAAATAATAAAGCATGTAATCAGTTTCAAAATTTTGCCCAATTCGCCTTCTACAAAAATATCAAATGTTGATTTCCAGAGAGTCACGTGGAAGAGGAATTTGAGTATGTTAATCATATTGTCTTACTTGTGACTACTATCATATAGATATTCTCATCACTGTTAACATTTGTCTAAACATATCCACTATATGTAGAACAGTTGGTGGCGGGGTATGGTTAAGACACCCCCTAAGCTGAAAAGTCATCGGTTCTAATCGTGTTGGATACCAAAAAATCCAACCATGTTAAGGGTTGGTGCGGTCCAGGACGGGTGCGATCCTTGGGTGATTTTGACGTCTTAGATGCCCTTGGTTCCTGGTTACTTAGCCAATTGCAACCCTGCTAGTCTTGGGGTTCCACCACTTTGCCAACAAAAAAAAACATTTGTCTAAACATTTCTTGATAAAAATTCTGAAGTGTCAAAGATATGGCATGAAATCATTATAATTAAAGGATAAGACAATGTTCTAATTGATATTCTAATAAAGATATATTATCATCATGCAATCTCATCACTGAGTCACAGGATTTGACAATTTTACTTCTCAATTTGAACAGAAATAGAGATGAATGCCACGATATCCTCTCATTCACCAACATCAGAAACAATCACCACCAAAGTTGCAAGATTGTAGTGGTGGATTTTAATATCTCACATTCCAACTAATAGAACATAAATGAGGGAGTATATCGTGCCAGTTTGTAGCATTTAAGGAGATAATCATTGTAAAACAAAGAATATGCTAGCTACAAAAACCACTTGATATTCAATTCCCAATTGAATGAATAGTTGTCACTAATTGAAGAGAAGATTTTGTGAATGTTGTTTTCCAACTAAGAAATTGGGTTCAATTTCTATTTCATTTAATCCCCTATTAAAGAAGTTGATATTCAACTGTAAAAGAGAAATTTTTAGCCAAGGGCTGAGGAAGGGCATGTATGCACTCTGTTTTTCTTTATGTAGGATGGCTGCTTTGAAATGATTATGATCATTTGAACCTTGTTCTATTTTAATAAATAACGTACATGTTATCATCATTCTATCTATGTGTGGTCTTAATATTCCATACCACAATTCTTTTGATCAATATGCAACTATTTGTAATGTTTTGAAAGCAGAAGTTGTTTCATCTTTTTCATAATGTTATGCTCGTAGGCATTTCTTATTATCGCTCATTACATTGGTGCATTTCCTGCAGTCATGCTTCTATCCTAGCTTGATCTTTGAAATGTTTGTTTATCTAAGATTTATCTAAGCTTTGACCTGAGTAGTCAAGGTGCAAACTTTAGTGATACTAGAAACTATAGTCCATTGTTTCCTCCTTTTTCTTGTACTTGATTATGCATCTCTTTGTCCCTTTGGATAACTTTGTGTTCTCCCAAGATTTCCTTTTTCTTGTGATCTTTCTATTGAGATATGGAGGATTGAGGTGGTGGAGGCCCAGGTGGAGGACTCGGTTTCTCCGATTCGTAGATTTGCCAACAGAGGTTGTCACTTTTGTAATCTCTGATTCTATTAATAGAACTATCTTTTCCTGTCCAATTAATGTGAAATTGAATGAATATTGAATCCATGGATATGTTTAATTGCTTATACATTGTTGAATATATCTGCTAGAGTAGGTCTAACACATCATTATATGGCATGCTTGTCTTGTTTGTTGTTGTTGAGAGAAAATTGCTAAAGCAAGTGTGAATCAGAAAAGCTCAACGGGGATCTAATCCAACCATTTGGAACAAGGTATGATTCGATATAACTTTGTGTTACATGTTTGGTTTCTCTTTCATATTGGGAAAGATTGAATTTTGGTGTCTCTCTATCTATTGTGGTACACCCCAAGCCATAGGAAGTTTCTCTCTGTAACAGAATTGGCGATTCCACTTGGAGAGTTCCTAGTTGTTTCTCTTTGGGGTTTTTGGTATTCAATGTACTTGAATTTCTATTTATTTCTCTGTTTCTATGTCGGGTCTAGGGGCATGTTTTCCCAGTAGGATCCTTAAGGAGTAAATTTTGTCTTATCTTGTCTGTTTGCCCTATTTTTCTCTCTTTTTCTTCCTGTATGCGGGTTTTGCTTTCACAGTTGCATATACATGCGAGTTTTCCTTGAAAATTCGCGTATGTACACCATTTTACTGAGAACAATCATGTATGCTTTTATTTTGATCCTTTGTATGAGGATTAAGTGTTTCTCAGTGAGTTCTAATGATTGCTGAGTCTTATTAAATGCTTATTGTGTATGTATACACCCTCTATTTCTGACCAACGACTACTTTTTGTTTATTTTTTAGGCTTTGTTCTTGTCATCCATTTATCCATTTTTTTGTTTTGAGATTAGTGCATTAGGTCTCTTTTACCTTATTACCTTGCTTGGATGTTGTTTTGGAGTGGTTGCAAGGTCTAGGGGTTGTAGAGTCATTTATTTTCTTTCATATCTCATTTATTACAAAAAATACAATTTTTTTTTTTGCATAGTTATGCATCTCTTGCATTTTGCATTGGCATGGTACTTGCTCTAGGTTTTCTTACTATTATTAGCATTATATTTTAATATAGGAATGATTGCACTTACATTTGAAGGAAAAATATTGCACCTCGTGTAGTGGCATACCCTGTTCTTCATTCTACACATTGTGCTTGTCATTACTTGTTAGGTGTGCATATTTACTTCACTGTTGACTCATAACTTCATTAGTTGCACGCCCATTTACCCTTTGAGTAATCACAACCAACTAAAATCAACGCTTAATAAAATGAATTACACTCTTTTATTTTCTAGGGTGTATCAACAAGAATAGGTTTTAGGGTCTTGGAATAGTTCATTGTGAGTTAATTCTCCAACACAACTAAACAAAACAATTAGGTTTCTGTCTAGGTGAGAGTGTGAAACCCTTGATATAATTAGTGTTTCTCAGGATGCTCCTCTTACACGAGAGTTAAGCATGAGGTAGTGCATGCGATTATGATTGGGATGACCCCTGGTCACTTTCTGTGAGCACCAGAGATATTTCTAGGATTGTATTTGTATCTGGGGGCCTTTGAGGTATTGATTGGTGCACCCTTGGGGTACTAGTTGTGCTTTCACTCTTTGGGAATTTTTCCCTACCCATACGGTCGATCCCACCTATGACTTTCCACTTGAGCATTGGTTATATTGAGGTGACCTTAGTTTCCTTACCTAGGTTATCGAGGGGGTATTTGTAGAGGTTATTCTGCAGGTGTCCTAGCTAGGTAGGGGTCGGACATCATAGTCGCTATATGCATTGAAGCTAAGGGCCACTATAATTGGTTAAGAACCTCCGCTTGTTGCGTGTGGGAGTCTAAAGCCTCTCCTAGGAAAGACATAGCTGCTTCATTCGAGAGCTCACTTAACCTACATTTGGTTCGCTTGTGATTTGGATTTAGATTTTCTTAGGTGTATGTTCTATGCATGCTAGTTTTCTTAGGGTTACGTAGCTAAATTGATTCTTTGATTTTTGTTGATTCATTGTGGATCTAGGTGTGGCACCTTGCCATTCTCATCGTTTAGTAGGGGTTCCACCTTCTACGTCTCCTCCTCCTTTGGGATAAAGAACCAGACATTCCAAGCGAACTACTTCTCGCTTTGATTCACACACCATGGACGATAATGAGTCTAAGATTCCAGAGTAGCCCAATTCACCTCTCCCTTTGTGGGAGGATGAACCCTCGAGCACATATGGCATTCTATTAGGGTATGGTCATCTTTCGACTGGGTCGTCACATGAATATTTTTCACACTACATAGAACACAGACACACACATCGTCGGTGTTGGATTCCAGGCGATGAAACTCACCACAAACCCAGAAGCACTAGCAATATTAGGTATGGCATGCTTGATGTTCCCGAGATTGTCCCTACACCACATATCAAGTTAGATGTTGACCCTGGTACTGCGCTTGAGGGCACTTCCATTCCTTTCCATGTAGAGAGGTTTGGTATCACTAGTCACATTACACCTTCCATCCCTGTGGTGGAGGTTCCTTCACACACACATCCTAGGCCTACCAATAGTGTTCCTATTCGGGGACCAAAACCTAGACATGTGAATATTGGGGGCACAAGTTATATTCCTTCTATTGGGAAATAGGGCAGACCTGGGTTTAATCCTTTTATGTCGCACCAACAAAAGACCCACAGTGTTGGCCCTTTCGAAAACAACCTGCGCGCAGGTTGCAGTCTCACCCGAAACACCTATGGGGTGCCACAGAATCAGGTTTCTGCAAGCAGAGAGGGATATTACTATACCTTATCCTTTAATAAACTTATCAATCAACAATTAC
This sequence comes from Pseudotsuga menziesii, assembly GCA_001517045.1. Taxonomy (NCBI): domain Eukaryota; kingdom Viridiplantae; phylum Streptophyta; class Pinopsida; order Pinales; family Pinaceae; genus Pseudotsuga; species Pseudotsuga menziesii. The sequence goes on from LPNX010607681.1 coordinate 190,886, forward strand.
ACAGCTTTGTCATTCACTCATATACAACTTTGCAGATAGATAAACAACCGTGACTTGCTTAACCCACTACAGGGAATTCACAGCGAAGCTTGTTATTAGCAGTGATCTAAGTTATCAAATGTATACAGTTATCAATGCATAAAAGACAACAGAAAGAGAAACAACACAAGAAACCACAACACCGGATATAATGTGGTTCACCCCCAGTGTAGGGGTTACGTCCACAAACTGTGTTTTATTCAACTTGCTACAAAACCACAGTTTGATCTGCGCACTCAGCTGCAGATCCATTTAGTCCTTAAAATCCACGCACACAGCAGTAGGCCTCTGCGCACACAGCAGCAGGCCTCTGCGCACACAGCTGCAGATATTTCCTTAATCTTCTTACAAAAACCCTCTGCGCACATAGCTGTAGAGGTCGTCCACGCACACAGCTGGGACTTAACCTTTCCTTACATAATCAGCCTTAGCTTCACCTTTCTTGCTTTACATCAAAAAGCCTAACTTTTTTTATTTACAAAAATGCCTATTTATACATCACGCTATTACAAAACCATGGCTTCAAACCATGGGCACCCAAAACCCTAAACCCTGGATTTAAACCATGGGTTTATTACAAAAAGGGGTTCTGACTTACCTCGACACCCCTAAGACTATTTTGGCCCGTAACTCCACTTACAAACTTCCTCAACCACCGCGGAGTTACCAAAACTAATAATCCTTAGGGTACACGTCCCAACAGGCCCCTAAGACTCACTAGTGGCCCGTCCCGGGACACTCTGCGATGGCTCTGGTGGGAGAATCTTCTGCATGAGGGTTTGGAAGTGACTGGTGAGGTTGTGTAGTATGTCGTCAGCTGCTTTCTCCTTTTCCACCAACTCTTTTAACACTGAGGATGATTCTGTGTTAGCCCGTTCCTGCGCAAAAGTGTCGTAGGTCTTCAAAAGTTTGAGCTGGCTCTCTATAGTATTACTCAATTCCAATGCTTCATCAACCAGTGGCTGTAACGCATTCTCCAGCAGCGTTACCTTCATCCTGTAGGACTCAATTTCCTACTGAAGTTCCTTTCTGCGCTTTACTTTAGCCATCTTCTGCATAGGTGACAGCATCTTGATTTCGACTCTGACTACATCTAATTCATCCTGGCGCAACTTGATGGTTTCCTAGATCTTACCTACATCTGGATGGTCCTATAGGTTCTCCCATGCGTCAATGCTGTCTTCCATCAGTTTTGCGACGTTGGCCACATTATCTGATAACTTTGCTGCTGAAGCCTTGATGTCCCTATGGCGCTGTTCTAGGACCTCTGGTGGAGTCTCGGGAGGGATGCGCAGTTGAAGTTCTGCGATCTGGTACTGGTGTTCTATCTTCAACCTTTCAATCTCACTGTGAGACTGCTCGGCATAGTCTCTCAACTTAGTGATTCTCTGCTCTGGTTCCTCTTCTCCTTGTATGTCGGAGTTGGAAAGACTCCGACATGCCTCGTCCAGTGCTTGCATTAGTGTAGTTGTTTTATCTTCAGCATCTTTCTTCTGTTGTGCTACTTCTTCGAGTCATGCTGCAAAGATTTTGTTTTGTTTGAGGGTGTCTTCCAATTGGATTTGAGACAATTGGTCTCGTGCATGGATCTCCTTTGTAATAGCGAGCTGGCAGAGGTGCAATTCTAACATGGACATCTTTGTATAATCGATCCCTATAGTCATACTCATCTGGGACCGGGGATATGCATCGGTCGGTAGAAGAGCTGCGCTTGATAATTGGCCTTGGTTATCGCTGGGTGGCCATTGCCGAATATCCTACTGCGTGGGTGTTGTAGTGCTACTTGTCGCAGTACTGATCGCTGACTTTGCTGCTAACTCTTTTAGTGTCGAAACCCTATTTACTATACCTATGAGCCCAGCAAGATGCAGTTCTGCAAACTCTGACCATTTTTTAGTAAGCGTTCCCGTAGACTTTTCTAGAGCTTGCTCCAGCTCATCCAGCGTTATAGTGGCTTCTTCTTCAATATTTTTTTCCTTATAAACTTTTGAATTTTTGCGGGACTGCGGCTTGTTTACCCCTGCTACTTCTGGTGACTTGCGCTTTGTTGATGGGTTGGGATCACATTGGGATCTGATATGGTCTTGATCGACTCCTCATCTTGTTCGTCTTATCTACCATCTCCTCCCTAGCCGTCGCCATCCAGCTGTGAATCACTTAGGTCTTCGCTATCTTCTAATGGGTTTTGGTGCTGTGCCTGACTGGTACCTGCACCAATATTGGTAGTTAGGGGAACTGGAATAGAAGGTTTCTTGCCTATATCTTTCAACCAGTCAGATGGCCATTACTGAACTATACCCCTGATATCTGGTTCGGTGACTACATATGGTAATTTAAACCATTGATGTCGTGGATCGACACGGGCTTGAATGAAAACATGATGTATATCGGCACTGAATTTCGCGGCACCCTCATATTTAGAGAACAACTCATTGGTAAGTCGTGGTGTTCGCACAATCTCATAGTGGATACTCATGGCATAAAAGATGAACACAGTGTTCATCATCTACTGAGATACCTTATCTGAGGATATCCATAGGGAGGCGTACCTCACTGCCCTCGGCATGCCTGGGTTTACTTCTACAAAATGAGCTTCAGTGGGTTCTTTCCACCCAACTAATGCAATAAGTATTAATAGCCAGGAATAATGAAAAGGTCTACCTTTTTCCTGTGCGTCGTGGGCATCCTCTAGGAATTCCTTCGCAAGATATGCGGCCCAATTGTAAGTATACCCCTCAGCGCAGTTCATAGCAATCCGGATAACCGGAGCAGGTACTTCAGTTGTCCTGCATTTCCGTATGAGTTTGCAGTCTAAGAGTTAAGCTGCAAAGCGAATGTGCTGTTCCTGAATTGTGGAAGTTTGATACCCCCGTTTCCCCTTTGTTAGGCCAAACCGCTCTTTCATAGTTTGCGCGAGCTTTGTATCCTCATGTTTTGACGGAAATTTAGTTCCCGGATCAGGTCCTGCCATTGGTAAACCTGTGATCTTATGGATGAGTGCGGCGTCAATAGGAATTTGCTGGTCCCCTATCCATAAATAGCCGTCATGCACTAACGCTAGCAACTGTTTGGCCACTACGGTCACATGTATGCCACGACCGAAATGTGGAATATCAAGCATCTTGAGTAGGCCAGCTTTGTCCAGGCCCGCAGCCCACGGTTGTACTTCTAGTAGTGTCACATTATCATCTGGGTATTTGACGCGGTGCAGGTATTCTGCTGGTTCAAACTGTGGAAACTTACCATGGTCATTTGTGTCGTGATCGCTATACTTAAGCCGATCGATCTTCCCTATCATGCTTCCGATCAGCTGAACTCCTTGTGGCAGCGAGGGTGTGGTTAACGTGAATTGCTTTGTTCGACGGGGTAGCTTGGCACCTGGCCGAACAGGTTGTAGATATGGTGGCCGCGGTGGTGCAATGTTCTCCTTACCCCCGGCCGGGACCTATGCTGAACTGGTGGGATCCATAGGATGATCTGCTGGCATTTACCCTGTTTGCCTCTGTCGGTCTTGGTTTCACTTGGAGCAAACTTCAGTTTTGGACTTTTTCCTGGCAGACCATGTCTGCATTGGCCGTGGTGGTGCTGGGTGAGCTTCTTCACAAGGAGCAAAGGCAGGCGGCCGATTAGAGCATCTTATCAGACCCTCTTTCTCAAATTCCCTCACTAAATCATCAAGCTCGCGTTCTGTTGTCATGGGTTCACTCGTAAATCTGAAAGAAATGCAAAATACAATTTTCCCTAACTTAGGCATATTCTTATACACTCCATCAATCAAATCGGGCAGGACGATGCATTGAAGGCAGCAAATCTAATGAAAATCTTGTCCAAGTGGAGCTCGATTTCTGATAATCTTCTTAGTACATGCATTTAAGGCAATTAAAGCACTACCACCGCCAATTTGGCTGCTTCCCAACGGTCGGATTTTAAGCCTCGCTGTGTTTTTGGTCTTCGGCAGAATCATGGTTTGAGCTTTGTGACAACAAGCACCCTCGGCACAGTATTTCCCTTGGACCCATCCTAGGAATGTCAACGATAGGATTGTTAGGTTTGATGGACTGGCTTCTTGGTTCTGCCCCTTGGTTTGGTATTCAATTCCGTGTCGGAGCTCGGCCTCCATATACCAATTTTGTGCTATAGGTTCCAAGGTGTGCACGAACTTATGCACCCACTCCTCACGAGGCATGTTGTCCCATGCTGCATAACTATGCCTCAAATGTTCCTGAGGACTATTCTACCCATTGAACTTACTTCGCACCTCTTGGAATTGGTTTATGAATCTGAGGCGCAGAAATGTCTGGCAGGCTCCCCAACTGGGAGTAGACTTTTTGTGATCGGTCCACCCTGCTGCTGTAGCTCCTAATGCTATCTCCAGGGTCTACATTCTTTGTGACTGAGGTGCTTTTTCTGAGAAATGTGCAATAAATCCTCCAGGGTCTGTCAGCCCAGCATATGTAGGAAACTCTCTGGGTTGCGCACTAAGGCATCTAAGAGACTTAGTGATTTGCGCGCACCTATGGCCATGTAGCTCGTACAGTCGATTCTGCCAATTCTCTACACCATCATCTGAATCAGACATGTAGGAGCTATCACATTGCCAATCTATTATGCCATCGTCATCAGGCTTGACATAATCTGCTTCCTTGGATGTAATGTTGTAGATGTGGTCTAGAGTATCCTGCTCCCCTTCATCTCTGATTGGTTTTGTATATCTTTCTCCTTGAGATGGGTTGAGGGGTATGATAAATAGCAAACCATTTCCTTCGAAGGTCATCTGTCTCCTCTTAAGGTTGATGATTGCAGTATTTTCCATGGTCCACTCGATTCCCAACAGGGATGGATAAGGGTTGCTGTCATCAATGATCTCAATAACTTCAAAATCCGCTAGAGTGCTTACCCCATCAATATCTATGGGAACACTAAGGAGTCTCCCTAGGGGCACAATCCTTTGCTGGTTAGCTAATCTCAGTTGTATAGGTGACCAAGCCAGGGAAGGTTTTCCCATTTGTCCCCAGGTCTGCTTGGGTAGGAAATTAACTTCTGATCCAAGATCCAAAATTACATCAGTCATATCATATTCCCCTATCTGAACATTCAATCTCATTTCCCTCCCCGTTCTTCGGAAACGACTAACAGTTTTATCCTGATCAACTCCTCTTTGAGGGTTTGTGACAACAAGAAATTTTTGCAGCTCTTTTAAAGCATTCTGATTCCTCAAGAGTTTCATACAACTCTGTAAAAAGGAGGAGAGTGTACTTACTTTATCCGTCGAAGCATCTTGCGGCTGCGAGGCCTGCTGAGGTTCCCGCGTAGGTACTGATGCTATACGAGGTTCAACAATATCGTACTGGGCCGCCTTGACTAGTGCTTGGTCTTTCGCAGTGTTAAGTGCTGGGACGTGCTCGGAGGCTTTATGCGTGCACACCTCGACAGGTTGTTTCTGCATATTCTGAATGTGCGTCGTGGCTCCACTCCGGGTGACCACATTGATGGCTGCGGTAGGTCTCTGCTCAATGGAAATCAACTGAATATTCTGGGTAGGGCCACTGTTGTTTTCCTGAATCTTTTCTATGAGCTGGGGGCACTGTTCAATCACGTGGTCTACTGCACGGCAATACCGACAGGTTGTGGTGGGGTTCCGACAGTCGCGAGCCAAATGGACAGCTTGGTTACAATTGTAACACACAACCTGGCCTCTACCTCTCTCAGGCATACCACCACGACCATGACCTCCAAAGGCACCTCTTCCAGAGGCACCGCCGCGGTAACCATAGCCGTCATTATTCTGGGCTTCATGTTGCACTCGGTAGGCGTCAGAGATGCGCTCTCTCATGAGGTCATAGCTACGACACTCCTCTTCATTATGCCCTCCTGACTTACAAAACTTGCAGTAGGGGTTCTTGGGAACTTGAACATATCTCTAAAGAATATGGCAGTTTTCAGGGCGATGTTGGCCAGTGGTTCGACAAATCTCACAATATAGAACACCGGGATTGAATTGGTTTGGCACACCCGTATTTAGGTAAGTTCTGACCATGGGGCACTGGTCCCTATCGTGACCTTCTATCCGACATTGCATACACCGAACCTCCTCTCGACTTGTTTTAGCCTTCTTCATATCGCGAAGCTCCAGGGCCATTGCTGCTAGCTGCACTTGGATTTGAGCAATACCGGAATTGTCTCCAACGAGGGCAGTTTCTAGCTTCATTGCAATTTCCAGAGCTTCTTGCTGGTCAGCAACCTTCTGTTGCATGAGCGGGGTTCTGATATGTGGTAATAATGCTGCGATAAACCATTCCTTGTGCTGCGCAGGACTAATGGTAAAACTGACTTGGTCTAGTAGAACTTTGAATCTCTGGTCAAAGTCCCACACGGATTCGTCGCGCCGCTGTTGAATCTCTTTTAGCTCAGTGATGCTCTGCGATTCTGATTTAGGCTTCTTAAATTCTTTGGTTATAGCTTCCTTAATCTCATCTAAAGTAGGGTTCTGAGTACTGGAGAATTTCATGAACCAGGTCAAAGCCCAGTCCCTGAAAGAAGTAATGAGCTACGCGGTTCTCACATCTAGGTCTGTAATATTCTTCGTGTTCCATACTGCTTCACATAAAAACCATAATTGTTCAGGGTCTTCTGATCCTGTGCCTTTGAAGATGGGGATCTTGATATCATCAGCTAGGTGGGCCATGGCGGTTCTGGGAGGGTTGGGAGGGGGACAAGATGTTGATGGGGGGGGTTTACAGGGGCATATTGACCTGTGGCCGGAATACTCGGACTTGGTTGACTGTCAGACTGTGATGGAATTTCAGGGGTAACAGGGCTTCGCTGTGAGGTGACCGGAGGGTCTCCAACCGACGGGTTTTCTTCAGAGTCTGACTCTTTAGGATTTACAGGGGAAGACGCGGTGGCCTGACCTAAGGAATAGGAGTCAAAATCTCTTTTGTACCTTTTTCCACTTCGCAGTAAACCACTTTGCTCGTCGAAGGTATTATCACTTGCAAACATATGTTAGTACTACTAAGCTAGCAATCTGATTCAAACAACAATATACCCTTTTCAGCCAATAGTATTTTAATCCTCAAGCTTAATGAATTCAAAAACTTACCATGGGGGCCTTTGAAGAACTGCCATTCAGCTTCACTGAAGGAGGTACTTGTGTCAATGGCAAACTCTCTCACGAAGGCTTCCAATGTTCACGTCGTCCAGAAATCAACAGCGCGGGATACCGTGTTGTTCACGTGTTGCACAAGATTGACCCTTGCGGGGGTCCACGTGGGAACCCGGTGAGCTTGGAAGTTCGCCCTTCTCTCTGTTAACCTAGACAACCACTGGTGCAACTCTATGTGGATACTACCAAAGAAAATTTCATAAGCATCACAAAAAACATACCTTTGTAAAAAGTCACATGTGCTACAACGTGGATTTGTATTCTCTTTCTCAACAAATTTCAGATAAGTCTCATCAAGACAATCCCCGATTTCCTTCGCAGAGGGCCTCCAGAACATAGCCCTCGAGGTACGACGTAAACCCCTCTCGAGCAGATACTGATTTCAACTGGCAACAGAACCAATTTGTTGGGAAATAGGGCAGACCCGGGTTTAATCCTTTTATGTCGCACCAACAAAAGACCCACAGTGTTGGCCCTTTTGGCAACAACCTGCACGCAGGTTGCAGTCTCACCCGAAACAGCTATGGGGTGCCGCAGAATCAGGTTTCTGCAAGCAGAGAGGGATATTACTATACCTTATCCTTTAATAAACTTATCAATCAACAATTACACAGCTTTGTCATTCACTCATATACAACTTCGTAGATAGATAAACAACCATGACTTGCTTAACCCACTACAAGGAATTCACAGTGAAGCTTGTTATTAGCAGTGATCTAAGTTATCAAATGTATACAGTTATTAATGCATAAAAGACAATAGAAAGAGAAACAACACAAGAAACCACAACACCGGATATAACGTGGTTCACCCCCAGTGTAGGGGTTATGTCCACAAATTGTGTTTTATTCAACTTGCTACAAAACCACAGTTTGATCTACGCACTCAGCTGCAGATCCCTTCAGTCCTTAAAAGCCGTGCACACAGCAGCAGGCCTATGTGCACACAACTGTAGATCTTTCCTTAATCTTCTTACAAAAACCCTCTGCACACACAGCTACAGAGGTCGTCCACGTACACAACTAGGACTTAACCTTTCCTTACATAATCAACCTTAGCTTCGCCTTTCTTTCTTTACATCAAAAAGCCTAACTTTTCTTATTTACAAAAATGCCTATTTATACATCACGCTATTACAAAACCATGGCTTCAAGCCATAGGCACCCAAAACCCTAAACCCTGGATTTAAACCATGGGTTTATTACAAAAAGGGGTTCTAACTTACCTCGACACCCCTAAGACTATTTTGGCTCGTAACTCCACTTACAAACTTCCTCAACCACCGCGGAGTTACCAAAACTAATAATCCTTAGGGTACACATCCCAACACCTTCACATATTCCATCATCTTTGACACCCATCCCTTCAAATGATTTTTTGACCATGCATCCTCTTCCTAACCCTAGAGGTCCTTCTGGTTAGGGTTCAACTACTAGCCATGTCCATTCGACATATGCTAATTCCATAGTGTCATAGGGCCATGTGCCTCCTTATGTGTTAGCAGTACATGTATCTTCCCATGGACCATCTTATGGACATTCTCATGGACCATCTCATGGTCTAGTTTACAGAACCTCTTATGGACCTTCTTACGAACCATCCTACGGAAAAACCTACACAGTTTATGGGTCTGGGTATCAACCCACATATCAGTCACCTAATTATGGCTTTGTAGCATCCCAGTCTCAAGGTAATTCAAACTACAACATGCAACCCTATATGGGTCAAATGGGAGGAGGTTATCATCCCACTGGCCAAGGCCATGGTGTATATAGAAATCAACCTTATGTGAACCAGTCCTATCAGGGAGCATGGAACCAATCGACTCAACCTAGGCTCCCTTTCCTTGAGACTTTGAATCTACCTGATTTGTCGAGATTGATGAATGATCCTATATCTCATAACCCGACATGGCTGACAGTTCCTACCAAAATTCCTTTAGACATTCCTAAATTTGAAGGTAAGTCTGGTGAAGATCCTGGTGAGCACGTCACAACATTCCATATTTGGTGCTCTTCTAATTCCTTGAACGATGATACTATTTGTTTGATACTATTTCAACGCACTCTCACTAGTCCTACCGCGAAATGGTATATAGAGCTACCTGGGGGAACATATTATTTGTTTAATGACCTTGTGATGACTTTTCTTAACCACTTCTAGCTACCCATGAGTTACGATGTCGGTACCGAACTCCTATTGACATTTCAACAAGATAAATCCACCCACATTTCGGATCATATTCAAGAGTGGCGTAGATAGAAGAGGATGATTAAAGCCTTTATACCACCAAGGTTTCTTCTAGAGTGGTTCCTCAAGTCGTTGTTGCCTTATATCGCGAAGTATGTTTCCACATTTGGAGTTCAAAATGAGGACCAAGCTATTTTTAGGGCCCAACAGTTAGACTTGATTTATGCTCAGTCTGGGCTCCTTTATGAGATCATACCTAATGCTCCACGTTCCAATTTCGACCCCAAGTTCAAACCTGGGCCAGCTTCGCAAGTGCCAAACCTATGGATTCGGTTATGAAACAAGTGAGCCAGTTATCACTTAACTAGTCTACGTTGGGGAAAGCTATGGCTTTGTCCCTTCTTACCCAGTCAGCGGATGTACTTTCTATGCAATCGTCGAACCTGGAAGGAATAAAAAGATGTTAGAAAAACAGGACCGCAGAGCAATAACAGATATACAGTTAAATCAATAAACAAGATGCAAAAACAAATTAGACATTACAGAGAGACACAGATATAACATGGTTCAACCAAAAAATGGGCTACATACACAAACAAATTTGCCAGTCCTTTTATTTCAGTCCAGAAAGATGAAGGGATACGCCCTGTAGCAAAACCGCTGCACTTCCTCTTCACACTCTCACAGTCTCTCTTCCAATACAATACAGTACCCACATCCAGTACAATACAGTACTCACATCCAGTACCATACAGTACTTAATGCAATTACAATGGAGCCTCCTCAAGCCTTATAAAGGCTTGATCACATGCAATACCATGGGACAATACCATGGGCTACAACAAACCATGTGCCCAAACCATGTGCTAGACCTAACCACCTTTGACTAAATCCTGAGTCAAGGTTAACACATGCAATACCATGGGACAATACCATGGGCTACAACAAACCATGTGCTAGACCTAACCACCTTTGACTCAATCCTGAGTCAAGGTTAACCCTAACAATCCCCCCTTTAAACTTGACTTGGAGTAATCACCAACTCCCCTCAAGTATTTACCGAGGAATCTTACATACACCCCCCTATCACCTAGGTCTATCTCTCGACTTTACCGGTGAGTTACCAGGGGTATGCATGCCTTACTAGGTCTTACAGTCATATGCCCATTTACATGCAAACCGCTCCATTACATTTTTATGTGCCTTCATGGTGACTAATCATAGCAACTATACTGCTGCTACACTTGCTGGACCTCGGACTTGGAAAATTTCTTCTTTTCACCTTCATGCTTTAAGGCCAACAGAAACCGAGCAGGAACTCAGTTTCTCTCTGGTTACTCCCTTCGTCAACATGTCTGCAGGATTCTGGCTAGTGTGAATCTTTTTCAGTTTTAACAGTTCTTCATCTAGAACAGATCTTATGAAGTGGTACTTGAGTTCTATATGTTTAGTCCTTGAATGAAAGACTAAGTTCTTTGCAAGATGAATGGCACTCTGGCTATCACTGTACAGCCTACTATTCTCCTGTTTCTTACCCAATTCTTCCATGAACCTCTGCAACCAAATCATCTCCTTACTAGCCTCTGTAGCAGCAACATACTCTGCTTCCGTTGTTGAAAGTGCAACAACCTGTTGCAATTTTGAAATACAACTTACTACTGTTCCACCTCCAGTGAACACATACCCTGTGCTGTTCCTCCTACTGTCTTTATCACCAGCCATATCTGCATCAACATATCCTTGTAGAACAGTGTCTGAACCTCCAAAACATAATGCATGAGAAGTGGTACCTCTCAAATACCTGAGAATCCACTGTATTGATTTCCAATGCTATTTACCTGGATTATTCATATACCTGCTCACAACTCCCACTGCGTGTGCAATATCTGGTCTTGTGCACACCATGGCATACATCAAGCTCCCAACTGCTGATGAATAGGGAATCTTGGACATGTAATCTATCTCTTCCTGTGTCTCTGGACACATACGCTTTCTTAGTTTGAAATGGCTTGCCAAAGGTGTGCTAACTGGTTTTGCATTCTGCATTCTAAACCTCTGCAACACCTTTTCTATGTACTAACCTTGAGACAATGCCAATTTGCGATTTTTCCTATCTCTTGTTATTCTCATACCAAGGAGTTGCTTTGCAGCACCCAAATCCTTCATCGCAAATGATTTAGCTAGTTTTCTTTTGAGCACATTTATATCCTGCATGTTAGACCCTGCAACAAGCATGTCATCCACATACAATAACAAGATAATATATCTTCTGTTATCTAGCCTCTTGAAATAAACACAGTGTTCAGAATGACATCTATCATAACCTTGTTCTATCATAAACTTATCAAATTTTAAATACCATTACCTTGGAGCTTGCTTCAGGCCATACAAGCTCTTCTTCAACCTGCAAACCAAATTCTCCTTCCCTTTGACCTCATACCCTTGTGGATGTTGCATATAAATCTCTT